>CM051351.1:54226890-54437531 GCA_028015215.1 Gynostemma pentaphyllum | reverse complement strand
CTTAGTAGTGAATGTTACTTTACTTTAAGTCTTTATTTCTATCTCATGGTATCGAATGACGATTACGGGTAATATATGACTATCGTATGATTGTATGGAAATTGGAAGTGTAGATGTGGGTAGTATTGAGCATTATAGGCCTTTGGACACGATTTCGGTTATGAGATTTTGTTCATAGGATTACTTGCTTTCGTTTTACTCTCACTAGCATTTTATGCTAATGTTGCTACACTTACAAATTTTCAGGTAAACTCCGTCCTAAGAAGCGTGGTAGAGGAGGTGGAGCCACTTGACTAGTCGAGATAGTGTATGGACAATGTTAAAGACATCTTTTGGTTTAGCATTTATTAAAATGCTTGTAAATTATTTCCATTTTACATACATGTGTCTTTTGAGCCCGGAAGGGTATTTGTGTAAAATTTGTCAATGTCTTATGATTTATTTCTCCTTTGGAATGCGCATTCCCGATTTATAGCTTTCTCTGAATTTGGGTTGTAAAACTTTGGTTATTCGATTTTTAAACGAACCCATGCCGTTTTTCTTTAAAAATCGAGTCTTCCGCTGTGCATTTGAATTTAAAGAATTTAATGGAAAGCGGGTCGTTACAGTTCATTAATGAATCTATAGTGAAATTATTCATAGTTATATAATAAGTAATTAACTGATTATGAGTTAATCACTTAATTAATTAATTATTAAGCCCATTGTAGACACTGTATTTTTTCCAGGCTAAATTTATTAAAATTAAAAAAAATTGATTTTTTTTTTTAATTTTAAAAGATAAAGACAATATTTATTGGCTTTTAACTTTAAAGATAAATTGATATTCAATTAGACATAAAAAAAAAGAGTTTAATTCAATTTGTAGAGATAAATAATTGATTTAAAGATAAGTTTGAATTATCAAAGATAAATATAATTTGAAATAGATCAAGATTAATTCTTAGAGATTTAATTGATTTGATAGAAGATAATCATTATTAAAATAATTTGAATTATCTATTGAAATTATCTCCTATATTTTATTTATCTCTATTTGGCTATAAATAGAGTTGTAACGTCCCGTTATTTTGAAGTGAATTTTTTTTTATTATTTATTTATTTTAATTAAAGTATTTAAGGTTAATTTAAAAGTAGTAATTTCGATTTTAGTAGTTAATTTCGCCCGAAATTCTTTTTAATCGTTTTAATACTTTAAATTTTGCTTAGGTGATATTAATAATTATTAATAGGCCAATTAATAATTATTAATCACCTTTAGATTAATTTAAGCGCTTCGGGTTTCAGTTTATCAGTAAAAAGTCATAAAAGGACGCAACCGTCATTTCCAATTTCTTAAAAAATATCAATTCACTATTCATTCATCTTTAAAAACACTTCATTGACCAAAAGTTGACCATTTCTCATTCTTTCCTTCTCTCAATTGTCGTGGGTCTTAGGGGGGAAAGAGAGAGATTCGGTTTTCGATCGTTTCTCGACGGATCGACTCGATTTCGGTTGCATAGGAAAACCTTCGAGTCTAGGATTCCTTTCCACCTAACAATCGTGCTTTCCACTCGTGATCTACGGACTTCTCGGTAAGTTAAACTTCAAACCCTAAGCTCCAAATAGTGTTTTAATGGAGTTTTCCTTTTGAATCTTCGATTTTTTGCCGTTAAACTCGATGACTTTTATTACGGGAGTTGTTTTTAGTAATTTTGACAACTTTCCCTAAACCCTAAAACCGAGTTTCAGTCGAAGCTCTTCCCGTTTGAATTTTTCATCATGGGGGTTGGTTTGGGGTTTACTTTTATTGATATAATGTTTATTGTAATTAAATTCTGGAAATCGTTTATTGTTCAAAAACCCGAATCATCGGTACCCATTAAAATCGGGAACTTCGAAACAACTTAAAACCAACTCGAAACACCTCTAAAGTGCTTAAAAGCCGGAAAACCGAACCCGAAACCCATTTTCCCTTGAGGGGCCGAGAGCACCCTTGGGTTTTTTCGGGGTTGTTCGTCATTTTGAGCTTTTAGATATTAATTGATCGATGTATGATTTATTAATGATTGTTAGATATACTTTTAATTGTAGGTGTTTTTGGATCGTTGATTAATCGTGCTTTCGGAGACTTGGAGCGAAACTAAAAGGGCCAAGGTGAGAATAAATAGGATTTAAAGTAGTTTTAGAAACCTGATAACTCGTAAATTCTGCATGTTTATAAGTGGTTTTATCTCCAAAATAATTAAAATATGAATGAAAATTGATTTAAATGTCCATAATATTATTAATTGTTGAATTTCGTGAACGTAGGTGAAAACGGCGCTCAATTCGGACTTATAACGAAGAAGTTATGCCTATTTTATTATTGGAAAAGACCCACCGCCGCGGCGGTGGGATCCGCGGCCTCGGCGGTGACCAAAATCGAATTCCGGGCCAAAATTTGATGGGTGTCGAAACCACCAAAAATAAATACTTACTCTTGGAATTTAGAATTTTGTAGTAGTGGTGAGTAAGGTCGATCTCCACAGGGAAAAGGGAATTAAATTAAAGTTAACTAAAAGGGGGGGTTTTGAATTGTTGTGTGTAAAAATAAAAATAAAACAAAATTAAAAAGAATAAGAAATCAAATGAGAAAAGGTTCCAACTAAAGGTTTGATCTCGGTTATGATTCATGGATTTGATCATCGATTACTAAACATGCATTCTAAATTCATCTCTAGATTGACATAAATCATTAAAGCCTAATTAACAACTTTTATGTTCTTCCTTAATTTGTCGATAGTCAAGATACGATCTAATGACTAATTCCCTAATTGATAGATAACCCTAGAATACGATAATAGGATTTAACCTTTCAAAAGCATTAAGAAAAGAAGAACTATCAATCCTAACCAATAAACACAAGACGACCGGATTTATTTAGGCTAGATCATAAATTCCCATAACATAAATCAAAAAGTGTCCTTTATCAATTCATGCTATTATGCTACTTGTATTAGAAATATTAAACAATTACGGATTTAACAGTTCTAACTAACGATATGCTAAATTAACAATTGAACAACGGGCCCTATTGCACAAGAATTAATCAACAATAAGATATGCAAAGAGAATTCATGAATAAAGAGAAAATAGAAACTAAATTGAAGAACAAAACCTCACAAATTATGAATCAAACCTCGATAATCCTCTAGTTGTAATAATAAAACTAGCTAGAAAACATAACTAAAATAATCTAAAAGTCCTAAAGAAAATGGGGGAGGAAGGGATTTTTGAATTAGGGTTCAAAAGGGTCTTAAATAGGCAAAAAGGAGATAAAATCAAATAAAATCTGCTAAAAGATAAGCCCAAGCCGCCGTTTGAAGCCGTGGAGCCGAATGAGCCGTGCGCCACTTGCGTTCGCTGTATCTGAAGCCGCACGGTCGAGCCGCTTCACCAAGCCGAGCCGGAAAGCAAGCCATCTGCGTCTTCCTTGGTCCAGATTGAGCGACGTGTCGCTCAAGCAGAGCGACACGTCGCTCCGTCTATTGTGAGCAGCCCTGACGTCAGCGCGCACCATTTCCTTCATGGTGATGACGTCAGCATCAGTGAATCAATTTTTAAACCTTTTCTCATCGCCGCGGCGACGGGTCTCACCGCCGCTGCGCCCACTCTCGGGTTTTTGGCCCGGATTTCGATTTTGGTCACCGCCGCGGCGGTGGGTCTTTTCCAATAATAAAATAGGCATAACTTCTTCGTTATAAGTCAAGAATATTTGCTTTTCGCCACGTTCATGAAATTCAAAGATTAATAATATTATGGACATTTAAATCAATTAACACTCATATTTTAATTATTTTGGAGATAAAACCACTTATAAACATGCGGAATTTACGAGTTATCAAATACCCCCAAACTTAAACAATTGCTAGTCCCTTAGCAATTCTAGCATTAAGCACAATTAAAAATCAATCATGAAAATTCTCAGAAATTATGTAACCAACAAGCTTGTAAACAATCAATACCTAAGCAATCAAAGCTTCATGCTAACCCCAAATGTGTACGATCAATCCCGTTTTGATGCAAATTTTTATAAAACCATGAAGCACAAATGCTAACTCAATTTCACAAGTCACATCAAGAATAGAAACCTAAACAATCTTCTCAAAATCAAAGCATACAGGAATAGATACCCTCACGAGATATTCACTCAAATCGCTCAAAGTGTTTATGGGAGTCAAAGAATATCACTCAAGTCAAAACATGGAAGAAATTTACCATAAGCTTGCAAATATATCAAATCAAAACCGTAAATGCAAGAAATTGAAACACATGAATCCAAGGGTCTTTAAAGGTTGTAATGGGGCTTAGGAAAAGGGTAGATGGAAGACATTTAGGCTAAAAGAATTGAGAGATTACTATGAGCATATTCAATAAATTCAATCAAAACTCATATTTTTCATTTGAATCACAACCTCTCACATTTAAGCAAACAACTTCTTCTCACTTTCTTTTTCTCAACTTTCTACTTTCTTTTTCGGATTTTCAATGACAAACTTTTTCTTTTTCTTTGCACTTTTCTTTTTCCACATTTTTTTTCTTCAATCAACTCATAACACAATTTCCTCACTTTTACCAACTTTTTCAAATGAGACATATATCTTTCAAGAACATAGCAACCTCTCAATTGGGTGAAAAAGGAGACAAAAAGAATGGAAAAGTGTTATTTATATGTGGCTAAATATCAAAGAAAAGGCTAAGGCTCAAAATTGGCATCTAATGAATTAAGTTTGGTAGACCTTTAGAAAGCTAGAATTGGTTCCCCTAATTTGCCCTTATAGATTTCAAGCATTCAAATTCAAACAAAAACAGTCTTAACATGCATAACAGAGCAAGTTCTAGAAATAAACAACCATGAATGACAAACTCTCAGCAAAGAATAATATAGAGCATATGTTATGATAATTGCTCAAAAGGCTCAAAATCTCACAAAAAGAGGCTAAATGGTATCACATCCTATAAACTTCTCAATCAATTAGAAAGCAAGATCAATACTCAAAATGTGACAAGTGAAAAAGGAAGCATGCTTTAAACAAAATCAAAAAATTTAATGCAAAAAGCGTGATTGAAAATACACAAAAAGCAAGGGATTAAGCATGAAACAAAGATTGCAAAAGCATCAAAAGTAAACAAGCCCAACCATTGTACAATTTCTAGAATTTTCAGAAAGCATATTAAGCACATCAAAAATATGAAATGCTACCCCCAAACTTAAACTGAGCATTGTCCTCAATGATTTAAAATTAAAAACCAGGTGGTAGAAAAAAAAACTTCCCTGAATGAGCAATCCTCAGCAGTCGGATCACTATCAGCTCGGGAATGTGAGAAAATTCGATGAAAACTTCATGCTTTTGCATGCATATCCCCTCTTTGATCCTAATTTCCTTTTTCCTAAAAAAAATAAAAACAAAGAAAAGTAATAAAGTAAAATAGACTAAAACTAAAAACTAAAAATTGAAACAAAAAGCGTAGAAATTTGGGTTGCCTCCCAAAAAGCGCATTTCTTTAACGTCTTTAAGCTAGACGGTGTTGCTTCTTCTTGGTCAAAACACATCCCATATCAATTTGACAAATTTCCTAATCATTATTCGTAATCCTGAAACAGTGCAATTTTCATATAAAGAATCATTGAATTCATCAGAATTTGAAAATTTGAAAATTTCACAAGTTAAAGGATCAACTATATCAGTGATAACAAAACAGGAAAATTTGTCAGCAGAATTTATAATGGAGTCATTGATATTTAATTTGTTGATTTCTCCATCAAACTCTATCGTGTAGGTTTCATCATCTCCTTTTTCTTCTTCATCCTGAAAAGATTTGACAATGTTAGAAGAAAAATCAGGAATTTCTATTACCGCCATTATTTGCTCATTTTCAACCATTTTAGGATGGTGATCAGTTAAAGTTGGAGAGACAACTTCCTCATCATCCTCTTCTAAGATGTATCCACACTCTGTCTCATTGAAAACTAGCTCTTCTTCATCTATCAAAGTAATTGCACTAGGGTATTGAATTGATTCATCAAAAGTTTGAGATTGCAAATTACCTTGAGATGTCGTGAAATTTACTGTAGCTTCTAATTCATCTAGTTGAGCTTGCAACTTTTTGCTTCTTTCCAAACTTACCTGTTCGGTGTACTCTTGGAACTCTTGAGTGTTCTGCTGAAGTTGTTCAATAAGCTCTTCTAGAGTTGGACTTACCAGATAGGTGGATTGTTGAGGTGGATCATATGCTATTGGTTGATGATATTCAGGAACTCTTGGAGCATAATTCAAATCAGAATGATCCCGCCAACGTACTCTTGTTTGTTGTGACTTTTGTGCAACTAACTGATGTACAAGAGTAGTAAGGTGGGCCATTTGATTTTCAAGAGATGAATTGAAAGGGGATTGTTGAGGTGGATTGAGATGTGGCGGTTGAAATTCTTGGTAATATGGCGTTGATCCATAGTTGTAAGTTGGATGATCTCTCCATCCGGAATCATAAGTATTTGAATATGGATCGTAATACATTTGTTGGCCTAAGGATCTGAAACACTAAACAAACAATTAAAAATAAAAGATAAAATAAAAATAAAAAATAAAAAATAAAAATAAAAATAACGATAATTTAATTAACACCAATTCCCCGGCAACGGCGCCAAAATTTGATGGGTGTCGAAACCACCAAAAATAATAACTTACTCTCGGGATTTAGAATTTTTTAGTAGTGGTGAGTAAGGTCGATCTCCACAGGGAAAAGGGAATTAAATTAAAGTTAACTAAAAAGGGGGGTTTGGATAAAAAGAAAACAAAATTAAAAAGAATAAGAAATCAAATGAGAAAAGGTTCCAACTAAAGGTTTGATCTCGGTTATGATTCATGGATTTGATCATCGATTACTAAACATGCATTCTAAATTCATCTCTAGATTGACATAAATCATTAAAGCCTAATTAACAACTTTTATGTTCTTCCTTAATTTGTCGATAGTCAAGATACGATCTAATGACTAATTCCCTAATTGATAGATAACCCTAGAATACGATAATAGGATTTAACCTTTCAAAAGCATTAAGAAAAGAAGAACTATCAATCCTAACCAATAAACACAAGATCGACCGATTTATTTAGGCTAGATCATAAATTCCCATAACATAAATCAAAAAGTGTCCTTTATCAATTCATGCTATTATGCTACTTGTATTAGAAATATTAAACAATTACGGATTTAACAGTTCTAACTAACGATATGCTAAATTAACAATTGAACAACGGGCCCTATTGCACAAGAATTAATCAACAATAAGATATGCAAAGAGAATTCATGAATAAAGAGAAAATAGAAACTAAATTGAAGAACAAAACCTCACAAATTATGAATCAAACTCGATAATCCTCTAGTTGTAATAATAAAACTAGCTAGAAAACATAACTAAAATAATCTAAAAGTCCTAAAGAAAATGGGGGAGGAAGGGATTTTTGAATTAGGGTTCAAAAGGGTCTTAAATAGGCAAAAAGGAGATAAAATCAAATAAAATCTGCTAAAAGATAAGCCCAAGCCGCCGTTTGAAGCCGTGGAGCCGAATGAGCCGTGCGCCACTTGCGTTCGCTGTATCTGAAGCCGCACGGTCGAGCCGCTTCACCAAGCCGAGCCGGAAAGCAAGCCATCTGCGTCTTCCTTGGTCCAGATTGAGCGACGTGTCGCTCAAGCAGAGCGACACGTCGCTCCGTCTATTGTGAGCAGCCCTAGTGCGCGCTGACGTCATGCTGACGTCAGCGCGCACCATTTCCTTCATGGTGATGACGTCAGCATCAGTGAATCAATTTTTAAACCTTTTCTCATCGCCGCGGCGACGGGTCTCACCGCCGCTGCGCCCACTCTCGGGTTTTTGGCCCGGATTTCGATTTTGGTCACCGCCGCGGCCATGGATCCCACCGCCGCGGCGGTGATTCTTTTCCAATAATAAAATAGGCATAACTTCTTCGTTATAAGTCCGAATTGAGCGCTGTTTTCGCCTACGTTCATGAAATTCAAAGATTAATAATATTATGGACATTTAAATCAATTAACACTCATATTTTAATTATTTTGGAGATAAAACCACTTATAAACATGCGGAATTTACGAGTTATCAAAACCGAATAAGTTGAACGGTTTGTAGAATCGGAAGTTGAGATTAAGATTCGATTCTAAGAGTAAAAGAAAGTGAGCTAGTGCCCTTAGGATTAGAAGCTAGTTCTTTGAGTGAAAACTTTGGAATTTCTCAAGGGAACGTGGAACTTTTGAAAGTTCTAAATTAGAATCGTTCCGGAGATTAAATGGATCATTGGAAGTTAAAAGATCCAAACTTTTAGATGGAACGGTTAATAGAACCTCAGATTTTTATTGGAAGTTTAGAATCCTTGAAGGAATAGGTTAATCGTTTAAGATAGGATTTACTTTTATTATTGTATTGGAGTTCGATTTACATATCGTTCTTCCGGAATTTCCTATCTATTTACTTTATGTCTTTTACTTTATGCCCCTTTACTTTATGCTTGTTTCGGCTACTTTAATATTCGCACTTTACGTTTATTTACTTTTGCGGGCATATCATAACATCTCGCACCATAACATATTGCACCATAACATCTTGCGTCATTGAAAAGAAGAGAAAGTGAGAAAGAAAAGAAGGGGAGAATGTTGGACCCTACGGGGAATGTCCGCATCACCTTCAGAGAAAAAGAAAAGAAAGTGAGAAAGAAAAGGAGGGAAGAATGTTGGACCCTACGGGGATTGTCCGCATCACCTTCTTCATTCATAAGGTTGAATAGTGGATACTACAGAAAATGTCCACGTTACCTTCATTCATGCATAAAGGGCAAATGCGAATCCTACGGGATGTCCTCATTACCTTCATGCATATGATCGATGGAAGTATATCTCATGGATAGAGAATCGAGATGTTATATTTATGCAAAGATTATTTACTTTTCTTGTTTATGTTATAACAAGTTAATGGATGAGAGTTAGACTACGTGTGCTAGTATTATCATCCTATGGAGATTATGATTATGAAAGTTAGTTTTCTAGAAATTAGAGAACTATAGAAAGGATTATGTAAGACGTACTTTTCTAGAGAGAAAAGAAATGAAATTGATGTATAGCCAAGTGCTATAGGAAAAAGGAATGAGATTGAATTGGATAATGAGAGAATACAAGGGTGTATTGAACTTTATATAACTATCATATGATAAACATGTAAGAGAACTAGATTCTCATTAAATTGGAAGATATTGAAATTAAAGATTAAGATTTGATGTAAACCTTATGTATAGTATAAGGTATTAAAGAGAACGAGATTCAAATGTTATATATATGTTAGGAAACATATCCCCCTAATGGTTGGAAGATTGTTCCTCAAATATTTGGGAGAATAAGATTTGATGTAAACCTTGTATATAGTATAAGGTATATAAAGAAAATGAGATATAAATGCTATATGCATTTATGAAACCATACATAGAAATGCTTCGAATGTAGTTCCACAATTACATTGGAGAATTGGTAAGTAAAAGTGTAACACTTGATATAAACTCTTTGAATGGATTGATAGCAAAGAGTAAGTATGTTCTTGGACACGAATCCGGATACGGGTTTGGGGTCTAACTTTACTTTTTATTTTGTTTATTCTCACTGGGCTTAGTTGTTAGCTCATGATATTACAAACATTTCAGGTAATGTTTGGGGTCGTGGGAGAGGAGCTGGTGTGCGCTTGATCGAGAGGATGATGACACAGAGATGGACTAGATACTTGTAAAAGACCATGGTCTCATTTTGTTATGTTGTGTCTTTTGAGATGTAAATTGTATACAACTCTTAAGAGCTTTTCGTCTTTACTTTTATGTTTATAACTCTTTTGAAGTCCTGGTTAGGAACTTAATGTTCCTTGTGTTTTTAAATTTCAGAATTTAAGATGTAAACAGGTTTTGACTAGCCAATTTTCAAACATAACCACGCCATTTTTCTTAAAATATAAAGACTTCCGCTGTGTTTTATATCTAAATTATTTAAAAATAGTCGGGTCGTCACAAGAGCCCTTGTAGAACTCAAAAAGAGGAGAGAAAAGAAAAAGAGAAAAAAAGAGGAAAAATGTAGAGCTCATGTATCAAAGTTTGGGAGAGAAACCAAACAAAATTTCTCCATCTCATTCTCTTCCAAATAAATTCATCCTTTTCCATCACTTCAAGGAATCAAGGTAAGTTCTTCTTCTCCTTCAAATTATTTTCTAGTCATATGAGTCTTTGTACTGTGTCTTTCATGGAGTTTTGCCTCCCGTGTAAGATGCACAAACTTTCTCACTCAAATTATCCATTTACTAATTTAAGTGATTTTTATGTACTGATTTTTGTTACTTGGTTAATTTTATTTGAAAATAGACTGATAGACGAAGATATAGGAAAAAATAATCAATCGATTTTGATTTCTAGTTTAAAAGTTATGATTTTTTAAAATTTAGGTTTAAACAAGTCTTACTGGTTCGAAAAAATCTACTGCGTCTTTGATTATGAATATTTTCGACGATATTTCTTTGATATTTATCTTAAAACTTTATTTTTCCATGAAATTAGACTGATAAAGGAAGCTTTAGGAATAAGAATCGCCTCGTTTGGATCAGTATTTAAAAATGATACGATTTTTCAAAGTCGATACAAATGCTGGAGAATTTTTGTATTTTAAAAAACGTGATTGAGATTTCTTTTTCATAAATTCTGATTTTTATCTATAAAATTAATTCATTTTAACATTATAAGTCAATGATAGATTTATAAATTACATTTAGGAGAAAGAATCAAGTCAAATCAAATTATGATTAATGAACTATGAATTTTTGAAGTTTAGACTTTGATTTGAAATAATTGTTATCTTTTATTTGGTTTGTTATATTAGTAAGATAAAAGGAAGTATTTTAAATTTATAAAACCTTTTAAAATATAGATACAAACCCGATGATGGGATTTTGAGAAGTAACGACTCTCAATTTCTCTAGGTGAGGAATTCTAAATTTCGATATTTGTTCAATTAACGATCATAACGCCGCTCAATCAATCTTTGAACTTACTTCATTCTTGATGTTAAGGAAAGATTAAATGAGACATTTGTTTTCATAAATTAAAATCAATCTTTCACTTACTAGTTAAATTAAGGACCAATTTTTTAAGTGAATGTCGTAGGGTGCTTAACATTCCTTATGCATAAATGACTCTCGAACCCAATCTGGTTTTCGTAGACAATTTTTAGTATTTTAGTGACCAATCACACCCGAATTTGGTTTGTGACGACTCCAAATTTTTGCTTTTCACAAAGAGGCCTATAAATTGGACGTTGGCGCTCCCGTCGCAAACACGTTGTGACACCCTCGGGTCACTATGCTAGCCCAAATATCGTAGTCGCTAAATCAAATAAATGAAATGAAAATTTTAAGTAAAGTGAATTACTTTAATAGGCAATATTAATTGTTTAAATATTGAGTATATTTAAATGGTAATTAATATAAACATTATTAATTGTTTAAATAAGGAGTTTATTTAAACAGGAAATTAATAATGAAATATTATTAATTAGACATTATTAATTATTTAAATATTGAGTATATTTAAATGGTAATTAATAATTTGAAATTAATTGATAATTATTAGTTGTTTAAATAATTAATTTTATTTGAACTAAAATTAATGATTAAAATCAATTATTTAATAATAAAATATTATCAATAAGAATTATTAATTAATTAAATAATGAGTTTATTTAATGGAAATTAATAATTAAAATATTTATTATTAATTGTTTAAATAATGAAAATTATTTAAATGGAAATTAATAATTAAATATCGTTTGAAAATATTTAGTCGGGAGAATATTATTAATTATTTAAATAAAATACTTTATTTAAGTGGTAATTAATAAATAAATTAATTAAGTTGGACTTATTAATTTAAGAGAGTTTCCAGCCCAATTGGATTATTGAACCCAATTGAAATTGGCCCAAAATAATTAATTAAATAAATTGTATTTATAAATTATTTATCATGTCATTTTCGGCCATGACATATTATTTAAGGAAAAATAATTGTTTGAATTATATCCTAAAATAATTACATAGATTTATTTACCCAAGATAAATTAAATAAAAGAAAAAAAAATCCTCTTATTTATCTATGGCAATTTCATAAATGCCAAGATAATGGAAAGAGAATATCTTTTTCTTTTTGTATTTATCTCTATGAAATATCTTAATGAGATTTGATTTTCCATTAGCCTATAAATAGGAGGCTTGGGTCATTCATAAATGATATAATTCAATTCACAAGAAATTGAAATTCTCTCTTCCTCTCCTCCTTGCCATTGCCGATTTTGGCTATTAAATTGGGAAGAAAAATTATTTTTCTTCCTCCAATTTTTTCTAAAGTTCGATCCCACAATCTGATTTCGTTTGATCGATGGAGATATAGTGTAGAAGATCCGGTGTTGCTGAGGATTTGATGCTGTAAAGAAACCTCCAACCAATTCTCCATATTTTACTCAATGTAAGTGAAAATGCCTTTTATTTTAGAAAACGAGCATGAATCTACATGTTTTTATCACAAATTGCATGATATTAATAGATCGTTAATTAAATGTTAATTAGATTACTAAATGAAATTCCGCTAATTTAGTAGATCAATCCCTTCAAACGTTCGATAAACTGAACATATAAAATTCAAATAATAAATGAAATCATAAAATAAAATCCGATGAAAATAAATGATTAATAAAATGACAACTTCTAAGAATCATTGAGTGTAGCTCTATACTCGTCACGCGCCCAGCTAGCCAAACCAAATACCTGCAAAATAAGTTTGTAGGGCATGGAATACCGTGAGTTTTTAGCTCAGTAGATTAAACCATTACTTAAAAATTAAGCACGATTATAATACAACTCCCAACAATAACAAGTGGATCCTCGTCTACTTCCAAACCTCGACAATAAATAAGTAGGTACTTAGCCTACAACTTCACTAAATAATAACATAACTTAGTCCAGATAAATCATAACCACAATGTTCAGCTTTATAATATAGTATCATAGTGGCCAGTATGATACGTGCCACACTATCCATTATGGTAATCACACATACAAATATAATCGTTCAAGCTCATTGCAGATACTTAGATATATCATAATCACGGTATTCAACTTTATAATATAGTATCATAGTGGCCACTATGATACGTGCCACACTATCCATCATGATTATCACATATCTAAGTATAACCAAAGTCTCAAATATAATAATATGGGCAAATAATTATAAACCAACAATTAATCGCCAATAACTCCCCAATCATAACTCACGAATAATAAAATATGAACAAACAAGAAATGTCTAAAAACAACACAAAATTCATATCACAAATAGTTAAAAAAAATCCACACTATCAAGTCACAACAAGGAAACTATCAAATTATTATTTCTATTTATTAATTGCTAAGTCTATCAAGTCATATTCGTCAATCATAAACGTCTCTAAAAATTATCGTAGTATTAATAAATCATTTCAAACTAATTATTAAACGGTTATAAATTATTAATGTTAATTAATTAAAACATCAAATTTTATAAATAAACATTCAAGAATCAATTTATAATAATTAACGTCTACTATGTCGAATTTTATTAATAACATCAAAATAATTATTGAGATGATCCAATAATATTAATACAATAAATCAATCAATAAACCAATCATAAAATATCAAATTTAAATCTTTGAGTAGGGATTTAACCTACCTTAATTTCAAATCAAGCTAACAAACGGCCTCAAAATAAATCAGTATTACTCCTAACAATATCCAAGACCTGCAATAATATTAATTTAAAGTTAATTAGGCGAGACCGGACTAACGGGGACGAACATCGCTCAAATTGACCCAAAATTGGCCCTGAACCAGTCCGGACTAGCTGAACCGTCTAATTGAACCAAGCCCAGTCGGTCCAGCTGGACCGATTCTTCCCCAATTGTGACGACCCATCACTTTTAAATAATTTAAATTAGAAAAACACAGCGGAAGTCTTTATATTTTAAGAAAAATGGCGTGGTTATGTTTGAAAATTGGCTAGCCAAAAACCTGTGTACATCTTAATTTCAAAATCTAAATAACACAAGGAACATTAAGTTCCTATCAGGAGTTCAAAATGATTTATAATCATAAAAGTAAAGACAAGAGCTCTTAAGAGCTATATACAATTGTACAAATCTCAAAATTAAATAAAATTCACAAAACCATGTACATGAACTTTTACATAACACCTAGTCCATCTCGAAATCATCATCCCTCGATCATGCAACACCATCTCCTTTCCCACTACCTCTAGTCAGGGCATTACCTGAAATTTTTGTAATATCATGAGCTAACAACTTAAGCCCAGTGAGAATAATAAGAATAAAAAGTAAAGTTAGACCTCAAACCCGTATTCCGATTTGTGTCCATTTATCCTGACACAATCAATCCTAAAGTTTTCCAAACTCTAGGTAATTTCATTCTATAATCTCCAAAGGATGATATTGCTAACATACGTAGTCTAATACTCATCCATTAACTTGTTACGACATAAGTAAGAAAGTAAATAGACTTTGCATAAATATTACATCTCGATTCTCTATTCCATCGATCATATGCATGAAGGTAATGAGAGTATCTCGTAGGATTCGCATTTACCCTTATGCATGAAAGTAATGAAAACACCCGTAGGTTTCGCATTCACCTTTTATTTCACTTTCCATTTCCACCAATGATATGCATGAAGGTAATGAGGATATCCCGTCGGACCCACATTCACCTTTTGTGCATGAAGGTAATGTGGATATCCTGTCAGACCCACATTCACCTTTTTTTTTTTATGAAGGTAATGTGGATATCCCGTCGGACCCACATTCATCTTTTTGTTATTCCTCACTTTCCTTCTCTTTCATTTCAATGATGCAAGATGTTATGCACATGCTTGCATATGCTTGCTTAAAAATAAATAAAGTAAAGTGCGAATATTAAAGTAGCCGAAACAAGCATAAAGTAAAGGGGCATAAAGTAAAAGACATAAAGTAAATAGATAGTAACTTTCGGAAGAATGATAAGTAAACCGTAGGACTGATACATACTAAAGTATGATATTTATCTTCCAAGGATTCCAAACTTCCAAATAAGATCCAAGGTTGTACATTCAAGTTCCTTAACCGTTCTATTTAAAAGTATGGATCTTCTAACTCCCAATGATCCAACTTAAGCTTCGAAACGAATCTAACTTAGAATTTTCTAAGATTCAATGTTTCCCTCGAGAACTCCTAAGTTCTCACTTAAAGGATCAACTCCTAATCCAAGGGCACTAACTCAATTCACTCTAATCTTAGATTCAAATCCTAGTCTTAGTTTCCAATTCTACAAATCATAATACTTATTCGCTTTCTAAAATTACTTTAAATCCTAACTATTCTCACCTTAGCCAAATAAGATTTCGCTCCCAACCTCCGTTAGAGCAATCAAGCAAAGTTCAAGCCACCTACAAATAGAATTATATCTAACAATCAATAAATTACCACATATCAATCAAACAACATCTAAGCATACAAAACGACGAAAAACTCAACAAACCCCATTAAGAGGCTCTCGCCCCCCCCCATGAAAAGTGGGTCTCGGGTTTGGTTTTCCAGCTTTTAGGAAATTTAGATGTGTTTCGAGTTGGTTTCAAGCAAATTCAATATTCCCGATTTCAATGGGTATCGATAATTAGGGTTTTTGAACAATATGCCATTTCCCGAATTGAATTTCAATAAACATTATTTCACTAATTTATAACCCATATTCAATTCCCAAAAGGTAAATTTCAAACGGGAAGGGTTTCGACTGAAACTCGGTTTTAGGGTTATGGGAAAGTTTTCAAAAAGTCTTAACAACTCCCGTATTTACAAACGTCGAGTTTCACGACAAGAAATCAAAGGAATCAAGAGAAAAGTCCATTAAAATACTATTTGGAGCTTAGGGTTTCAAGAAGAACTTACCGAGAACTCCTTGGATCTAGAGAGAAAAGCACGATGGTTAGGTGGAAGTGAATCCTAGACTCGAGGGCTTTCCGATGCAACCGAAATCGAGTCGATCCGCCGAGAAACGAGCAAAAACCAAAATCCCCCCAATCCCTCCTTGATAGCCACGGCCAAGAGAAGAAAAATGGAGAAGAAATAGTCAACTTTGGTGAAACTTGTGATTTTAAAGACAAATGAATAGTGTTTCGATATTTTTAAGAAATTGGAAATGACGGTTGCGTCCTTTTATGACTTTTGACTTATGAATCGAAACCCGAAGCTCTTAAATAAATCCATAGGTGATTAATAATTATTAATTGGCCTATTAATAATTATTAATGTCACCGAAACGAAATTTAAAGTATTAAAACGATTAAAAAGAATTTCGGGCGAAATTAACTACTAAAATCGAAATTACAAAAATAATAATTAAACTAAACACTTAGATTGAAATAAATAAATAAATAACATAAAATAAAAAAATAAAAAAATTTCACTTCAAAATAACGGGACGTTACACCAATGGAACAGACGCAGTGTTTCAACTAAAAAATAAAATGAAAACGTGAGCACCTACATGAGCGACAGGGAAAATTCCAGGGGTGAAACAGAGCTCTTTTCGACGGGGAAACACCTAGGTCTGAACGAAAACTATATGGGATCGAAATAGGAGGATGAACTCTGCTCAAAACAGACCAAAACGTCTCAAGAACTTCAAATTCCAATGAGTTATTTCCAGATTCCAACGTGCTTTACTTTGGGACGGTAACCATGAAAGAAAGAATGTAGTTTAGCTTGGAATTGACTCGAAAACATAAGAAAAGTTATTATAAAACGAGTCCAACATAAAAATACAAAAAAAAACTATGAATTAATAGTTTTTCCTTTGATATCTCGCAAGGTGAACATAAACTCTGATGAGGGCTTCAATGTGATGAAAATACCTTGGAAACTTGGCTCGTTAACGTTGGATATCGATGGAGAAACAAAAGAATATGTTTGAGAATTTAATTACCTTTGATATTCAAGCGATTTTCGATGAGGATATGTTGAGGGCGCAAGGCTGAGAGAGAAGGTGATAAAGTGATTAATGAGACCTAGGTTTTTGTGCCCTCTTTTATGTACAAATTTTTTTTAAGAAAAAGATCAAATTACCCTCCAGAGTAATATTAGAAGACAAAGATATAAACAATATTTAGGCTATAACTTTTTACTCGAAACTCGATTTAAAGAACGGTCAATTGTGTTGAACTCGTGACAACAAGACAGTTAGAAAGAACTAAAAGTATAGTCGTTTAAATCAAAATTGGTGAAATGGCTTAAATAACCTTAAGCGAAAAACCGGGTTATTTAATGTACCTCTCAAATCTACTAGGTAGAAGACCTCGTCGCTCAGATTAGTCTTCCGTCTTTTTCCTCTTACTGTCTTGTAGTTGTTCCTCGATGTGACCTTTGCTCCTTGCTTGGTGGTGTCTACTACTCCCATCATCAGAAACTTTTCTTGAACTGAACAGCTCCCAAACACTCATGTACTTTTGTGCTCTTGAGAGAAGTTTAGTATAAGTGGTTGGAGTTTTCTTCCCTAGGAACCAGAGGATTTTTTGTCTTTGATCCCTGCCATCATAGTAGTGAGAGCTATATCATCACTATAGCCTTCAACCTTAAGGGCTTCACTGTTAAACGTCACTACGTAATCTCTAAGGCCCTCTCATTGTCTTTGATACACTATTAAAAGATACATTGCTGGTCTCTTATGATCTCTTCCACCCATGAAATGTGTCACAAATGCCTTAGTTAGTTCCTTGAAAGAAGAGATTGAATGCGACTTCAGCTGTCTATACCATCTTCTAGCCGGGCCAACTAGGGTGAGTGGGAAAGCTCTATACTTTATCGTGTCTTGGACTCCCTTGAGCTCCATCCAGATTTGAAACATGTCAACATGTTCCAGTAGGTCACGTGATCCATCGTAAGGTGTGACAATAGGCATCTTAAATTTGGAGGGTGACTCAGCCTCTATAATGTCTTCTGTTGATAGTGGTTCTGTTTATTCTAATAGGTCTTCCAATGTCAGTGGAGCTTTGCCTTTGTAATCTTTCTGCATACTTCCCAGTTGGTCCTACAACTTCCTTAGCTCTGGTGCCCATGGCCTTTGACTTTCAACAGTCGATCTTTTCTCTTTTGCTCGAGTATGTTTTATAAATATGCTCCCTCTGGATGGTGAGAAGGCTCGTGGTGAGAAGAGGCCACTTGATGAGTGTTTTTCTTCTTTAAAACGCCGTCCCCATGAAATTGAGATTATCCTTGTTGCTCCATTGGTATTTTCCCTTTAATATTCTTTCCTTGATCCTTTCGAGTTAAGATATCTAGTACCTTGGCCATATCTCTGTTGAAGCCTTACACTTGCACTTCTAGCATTACGATCCTTTCACCCTGCTTTTGTGGTTATTTAGTTGGGGTCTAAACCTTCTGAGCTTGTTGACAATCTCTAGGAGGATTTCTCCTTTGTCTTGGAGCCTATTCTTTCTCCTCTTCCCCATAGTGGTTAACACTGTGGTGACTCTAACTCATTTCCAATAACAAGATCTTTTCGTCCCCACAGACAACACTAAATGTTGTTGCATATTTTCATCAAGAACATTAGATTAACACATCAGCTTCACATGTGCTCCAACAAGGTGTTGACGGAGAACATATCTCCTGAAATCACGAGTCTGTAAAGGAAATGACATTGGTGTGGTACCGATCACCTGTACTTCGATGATCAAGTTAGTAGAAATTTTAGCTGCCACACATCGAGTCACCTCACGTCATCAGCCTACCCTGTGAGTGCCTCAACCTATCTCCAGGTAATGATGAACTTAGGTGTATCATATCGTGTACTCTTAAGTAGGCTTGGTGGACTGACTTGTGGTGGCCTCAAAGTGCTGGGCTCAAATATGTGGGATCACTAGGCTAAGCTGTGTAGGATGTCCTCAACATGCTGGGCTTAATGGGCTCAACAGGCTCATAAAGGTTGAACTAGATGGGCTCAACCATATTGAAATTGGGCTGAACGGGTATAGACCTATTTACATTATTATTTTCCAAATTTACCCCTAACAAAAAGTACTATAATTTTTCAAATCGTTTCAACTTATAATAGGAGATGTTTAGAGAGAAGAAGTTGAATGTAATATTGAATCCTTAAATTTTAATCTAATCTTTTAATTTTTATCCTTAATCAAAAGCTAAAACATTTTTTATCTTTTAATCTTAATCCTTACTTAAAAGCTAAAATATTTTATTTAATCATAATCTCAATCTCTGATTTAACGTTTTAAATTTAAATAAGCTAAATGAAGTTTATTTTCCCTCTTTATTATTTTTAATTTTTTTACTTGAATTATAATAAATGTAGTTAGTTTCTGGGAAATTATATTGGGTAGCAAATTTTGATGCAATATTTATAAAAATGTCAACTCTGAAAAGTATTTGTAAATATGGCAATTATGTTACTATGTTAATCAGTAATTAACAATGATTAATGTGTGTATCAGTGATAAACTTAATGTAAAAATATGTAATTTTATGTTTATCACTGATTTACCCAATAAAAAATTGCTATATTTATAAATATTTTTAGAGCTAATATTTTTACAAATATTGCTAAAAAAATTGCTAATTCTGCAAATGCCCCTAGTTTCATTTTTACCCATAACGATTCAAAAGTTTCGATTTTACCCCTAATGTTTAAAAAGTTTCAATTTGCCCACAATCTTTTAAACTCCATTTAACTTAATAGAAATTGCTAATGAATTGTATTTTTGAAACAAATTCATAGATTAAGAGTAAAATTGAAACTTTTTAAAACATTAGGTTTAAAATTGAAACTCACCCTAGATTAGTGGTATTTTGAATAATTTAATCAAAATTTAATACATAATTCAATAATAATTCTTAACCTTTCGTACATTCCTAAAACAATGAAGATTAATCAATCAAATTGACTTGATGACAATAGAATAATTAATTAGTCAATTTGATTTAATTAATATGAAAAAGAAATATACCAACACATATTTTGCTAAAAATGAAGAAATCAAATATGTTTTTTAAATAAAAAAATTTCAAAAAATAATTACATCGAATCTTAATAAATAAATAAAGGAATCACATCCCTAGATGTGGACTCATCTAATGAATTAATGTGTAAAGGGAAAAAAATAGCTTAAGAAAAAGGAAAAAAAAAAAAGAAGAATCCTAGCTAATTATTGTCTTCTTTTGCTTGTTCATGCTCAACAGCCTTCATGAGAAGGCTATCTTGTTCAAGAGCAACTTGGATAGGCAAGTTTCCAATTCCACGAGCCATAGCAAGCAAAATCTCTATCATCAATGACTTGAATTCCTCTTGATCAATCCCACCACTTTTATCCACATCAAAGTAATCAAAAATTGTGTTAAAGAGATCATCCACAGCCTCCCTTGGATCTGTTAATTCGAACTCCAACGGAAGAATCCGAAACCCTACACGAAATTCTTCTGGGTTGAGAAAGCCATCGCCGTCGATATCGAGCTTCTCGAACCTTTCCTTGACACAGCAATCAAATTTCTCTGTGTCATTGATGAAATCTGTTACTGTTGTATCATTGAGAAGGGCTACACTCATCTTGGGAGAAAGAGAGATTTTGAGAGAATATCTTGATTCTTGCTGTTTTTTTCGTATTAATTTAAAGAGAGAGGGAGGGATATATTTAGTGGATTCCAAATGTTTGATAAGCCACTTTAATAGAGGGTTTGGACGTTTTCTGCCCTATGCTAATTCTTATGGCTTTTATTAATTTCAAACCCATATTCTTCCATATATATCTCCGTCGATTAACTCAAAATTAATTTATCGTCAGTTAGAGCATAACTCTATTGATTAGTACTAATTCTCCATCCCATAAAAGTTGAATATTCGAACTTCACAGGGTTTAGTAACATATCCACCACTATTTTAAATGATTCATTTCTGAAAAAGGGGTGAGATTGAATTACTAATCTCAATTCCTCTACTAAAAAGAATTTAAAGCTACTTTAATTAGAATATTCTCTTTGATGGTAATTACCATTATAACTAGAAAAAAAAAGGTAATTCTTACAGTTTTATGTGTGAAAAATCACTATAGCCACCTTTTAAGGTCAAAGTTAGCAAATGACCACCTTTTGAGATATGTAATGGGTTAGCCAATTTTTACTATTCAATTTTTTAAAATCCCAAAACTGCCCTTTTCGTATAGCAGGTATAGTCTGACACCTCCTGGCATTTTGACACGTCTGTATAGTACGTACAGTCTGACATTTCTGACCTTTTTTCTTTTCCAATGAAATTTTCTTTCCCGATGTATTCTTTCTTCTCCCAGTTTATGGTATATTTAGTATATTGTTCATAGTTCTTTGGTGGCTTTAGTATATTTTGTAAATTTTTTTTTTTAATGTTTTGATTTTATACTACATACTTCAATTTTAATTCATTTTTTTAGATTCATTTTAGTATATTATTCATAGTTTCCCCTCTCATATAAAGTATTTTGTCCATTTGGCATATTGGGTATATAGTCTTCCGCTTCACAAGTCCATTTAAGAAAAAGTGTGGATGTATGTACATAATAATAAACATGTCGTTTAATCTGCAAATGAAAAACAAGAAAATATTAATTAAACAAATACTTAATATATAAAAAAAATACTTAATATGCAAACAAAAAAAAAATGTATATTACGTAAATTACATAATGTACGGATAACAAAAAAATATAACATAAAATAAGGGTGTGGATTTACATAATATACTTGTCATGTAGTCTGAAAATGAAAAAACGAAAGAGTGTTAATTACGTAATACATAATGTACAAAAAAAGACTTAATATGCAAACAAAACAAAAAGAAATGTATATTATATTACGTATATTACAGAATGAACATAAAAAATAAAGGGGGTGACAACAACCACTCGTCATTTCGTATATCGCGTGTATTACAGAATATACAGTTAGATGAAGAAAAATACATGATTATGTATATCACATATATTACATAATATATATTCTAACAGAACGTAGATAAATTGTATATTACGTATATTATAAACTGTATATTAATCAAAACAGAAACAGAATGAGAAACAAAACAGTTATGTATAACACGTATATTACAAAAAAGCTACATTTAGAGAAACACCACCTTGAAAGATAAACAAAAAGAACGTATATTACATATATTACATGTATCACAGAAAACAATATTAAGAAATTACGTATATTACATAAAACAACAAAGACGTAAATGAGAAAAAAAAAATAAAAAAACTAAACAAAAAATAATACTTTTCGACAAATTCATGCTATTTTTGGTTTAGATCTTCGAGATTCGGAACAAAAAATGGTGAAAAATATTTATGAAAAAAACGAGAATGAGAGGAAATTAAAAAGAGAGATAGTAAATTAAAAAGTGTAAGAAATTTGTGAGATGAACATTTGTATCAAATAAAATGGTAGATTTTTAATAAGAAATAGAAAAAATGAGAGAATCAATGGAAGTTTGAAAAAAAATGATAGGGAATGGATAAAGAAATGAGGGAGAGAGGGAAGAAAAAATGAGAGAAAAAAAGAAAAAAAAATGAGGATGGGAGGGAGAGAACCTAATATATAGAAGAAAAGAGGCGAAAAAATGGGAGGGAAATTTTAAAAAAAAATAGTTTTGAAAAGTAGAGAGAGAGATATTAATATTAAAAAAAAGGGAAAAGAAAAAGAAAAAACAAAAGAAAGGGACGGAAGGAGGGGAGAGGGGAGAAAAGATAGAGGAGAGATAATTTGATTTGACATTGAGGGTTTTTTTTGTCTTTTTACATATATATGTGGCTAATATCATCCAAAAAAAAAGTGTGGCTATTTGTTAAAACATGGAGAAAAATAGTGTCATTTATATATTTTTACTCTAGTTTTATAGTACACCTGTCAACGATTTACCACAATATATAACTTCAATTTCAATATATTATTGAAAATAAATATAGAATTGACTTTTAATTTTTTCTATATTATTTTTTGATTGAATAATTATTATCTAAATGATTTTTTAGGAACTAAACTCTATCTTTATTATAAGTTAATGATTATTTAGTTTTGATAATTTAGTTCGAATTTTAATAATTTATTGTTTTGATTTCAATAAATTATTGAAATTTGTGATTTTGAGTTAAAATAAAAGTAATGAAATATAATTTTAAAATTTGCGATTTTAAGTTAATTATTTTATTCTTTTTAGAAAAATTAATTAATTATATTATTTTATACTTTTTAAAGTAATCTTTTTCGTATTTAATTTTATTTGTATAAGTAAATATGATAAAAATAAGTATTTTAGAATGAATTAAAAAATTATAAACATACAAAGAATCAAACCCAAATCGAAAGAAACCAATAATTTTGATTCGGTTAAGTTTTTTTTTGGGAGTTCAACGGTTTTGTTTAATTCTAATTCATTTAAAAAGAAAATGTATAAATGACTCTTAAACTATAAGATAATAATAAATACAGCGTCAAATTTTTAAAAGCAATTGATCTCTTAACTTTGTAAAGTTTTAGAATCGGTTCCAAAAATTTTAATTTGACAAATTACTCTGTTTAAATTATTAATTTACTTATTATTTTTATAAAAAAAATCTCTATGGGATCGGGCCTCGAGATCGAAGACAGAAGAAGTCATGCCTTTAATCTCGATATTGATCACAATAGAGCTTGTCAATCTTCTTTGTAATATTGAAGGCGGAAATCGAAGAAGGACATTAGAATGAAGGCAAAATCCATTATACTAAAACTTATCAGAAGTTTTAAATAAATAAAAACGCTCTCAAACACAAAAAAACCTATCAAACACAAACCTATCTAAGTTTTAAATATCTTCTAGAATGAAATCAGATCTCAAACACAAAGTGTGAAGGATGCAAGTTTACATTGCATATAGCACTTTTAGATATATGAAATTTGAAACCAGATCTCAAACATAAATATCATCATGATTAAGTATAACGTCTCGTTATTTTGAGGTGAATTTTTTTTTATTATTTTATTTACTTATTTATTGAATTAAAGTATTAAAGTTAATTTTAGAATTAGTTATTTAAATTTAAATAGTTAATTTCGTTCAGAAACCTTTTTAATCGCTTAATTAGCCTAAATTAGTTTCGGCTGTATTAATAATTATTAATGGGTCAATTAATAATTATTAATCACCATTAGGCTAGTTTAAGTACTTCGGGTTTCGTTTTAAAAGCTTAAGGCAAATAAAGGACGTAGGCGTCATTTCCAAATTTCTTAAAATATCAAAAACACTATTCATTCATCTTTAAATAAGCCAAAATTAGACAAAACATCACATTTTTCTTCTCCTTCTTCTTCCTTGGTCGAGAGTCATCTTGGAGAATTCCTTTTTTTTGGCTTTTCTTCAATTCTTGGCGGATCGTTATAATTTTGGTTGAGTTGGATAGCCACGGGCCCGAGCATCATTTCCAACCTAACAATCGAGCTTTTCTTCCGTTTTCTTAAGGCCTTAAGGTATGATAAAGTTTCTAACCTAAGCTTCAAATAGTGTTTTAATGGAGTTTTTGGTTTAAATCTTCTATTTCGTGCCGAGAAAAACTCGAAGATTTCAATCGAGGGAATCGTTTTAGGTGATTTTAGAAACTTACCCTAACCCTAGAATTAAGTTTGACCCAGAAACCCTTTCCGTTTGATTTTCCCTTATTTGATGATGATTAAGGTATTTTAAATGTTATGTTTTATGTTTTACTTAATCTTTCAGGATTGAACTTTTGTCCAAAACCCTAATTCACGATTACCCATTAATGGTACCAATCTCCAAAGTACCCGAAACCAACCCGAAATGCCTCTAAAGTGCTTAAAATCCGGAAAACCATCTCCATTTCTTTCTTCCCCTTGGGCCGTGGGATTCTTGGGAGGATTCCCGGGTTGTTTTGTCCTTTATTTTAATAACTTGATGATCGTTGTTCATTTCGTTAAATTAATATACTTTAGGTGTATTTGAATTATAGGTTTTGTGCATCGATCGTGAAATCGGTCAACCAACGATTTGGAGTTGACTTCTTTTATAAGGTGAGTTTAAAATGGTTGTGATTACTTTTATGTGTTCGGATTGCATGACGATCATGTTTGATCAAGGTTAAGAGGGTTATTTGATTTTGAGAGATTATCCAAGAATAGATGTAATTGGGAGTTAAGGAAAGTGCATAATAAGGAGAATTAGTTAAGTTTTGGTGTTGTTTAAAGTGAGATGTTTGTTGTGGATTAGGTTGTTTTCTCAAGGAGAATTATGTTTCCAGAAATTGGAGAAGAGTACTAGATTACTCCGTTTATTTGAGTGGTTATAAGATAGTTAAAGGAAACTTGGGAGAGAAAATCATCGTGTGGTACGTGATTGGTGAAAATGTGGTCACGGTGTGGTATGTGATTGGTGACAATGTGGTCACGGTGTGGTATGTGATTGATGACAATGTGGTCACGGTGTGGTATGTGATTGGTGACAATGTGGTCACGGTTGGTATGTGATTGGTGACAATGTAGTCACAGTGTGGTATGTGAATGGTGACAATGTGGTCACGGTGTGAAATGTGAAAGGTGACAATGTGGTCATGGTGAGAATGGAAATTTACATTATTATTTACCTTGTTATGCTTTAGTACTAATTAGTTGTTTTAGTACTTTATTTATGAGGTTGAATGTTTATTTTTCGAAGTTACGATATATTGGAATGTGATTGTTTTCTTATGCATAGTACTTGGGAGTATGGAATGGGTAGTAAAGAGCACGATAGGAATTTGGATACATTTTCCGATATGGAATTCGGTCCATAGAAGTGCTTGCATCCATCTTATTCTCATTAGCATTTTTATGCTAATGTTGCTACACTTAAACTTTTTCAGGTAATACTCGTGGGAGAGGACGAGGTCGTGGAGGTGGTGTTGCTTGATCACGAGTGGATGACTTTTGGGACTTGGATTAAAAAGACATATTTCGGAGCATTCTACGAATGCAAGATAAAACTTCATATGTTGATGTCTTAAACTTGTATTTTGTGGCTCATGAGAGCCTAAGATTGTTGTATATATTGTCGAGTTTATTTTCTTTGATTTTGTTATAAAATGAAGTACGTACTTCTGTTGTTTTTAAATTCTCTGATTTGGGCCCATATAAACAGGTTTAGGGAGTTCATATTTTAAACGGATCCACACCAAAATTTTATAAAATCTAGTCTTCCACTGTTTGTTTCTAACTTAAAGATTTGAGAAAATTCGAGTCTTTACATTAAGGTAGAAGTTTTCCTTCTTCCTTGTGATCAAGGAACACTTATCATCGTTGTTATGATCCGGGTGCGCTTGTCGTCTTCCTAAAATTGTTGTTGTCAAAAGGTGTTTTGAGGTCTAGAGTTTTTGAAGCAAAGAAAAGAAATGAACGTTAAATTTGACTGTAAAGACCCGACCCTAATTAACATTAATGAACATGATAATAACAATAATGTAACAGAAGTCATATAATAAAGTTCAATTTGTGAAAATTAATTTCAAATCTTGAGTTCCGGAACTCAATAGAAATATAAATAAAACATTCATCTCAAAACTTCATAAAGATAATATCCAAAGTTTCAAAGTTTACAAATATCCATAAAGACAACATAATAAGCCCTAAACTCAAAGAAAAGTCGTAGAGTCCAATATTCAGCCAAGGCCAATGATCATCAAGCTCTGAATCTGTTGCCTTTACATGAAATATTTTTGTGTAATGCCATTAGCTAAACTCCCTAAATGAGGAAAGAATAATAAAAGAAAGGTTATTTGCAATCAAACTTAACAAGCTTCACTTGAGACGTTCTAAGTTAATATTTCCTCATCTAACCACCTAAATATCATAATTCTCCTAAACTTATACCAAAACATCATCACCTGTAACGTCCCGTTACTTTTAGAGGTAAATTTTTTTTTATTATTTAATTAAAGCTTTTAAAAATAGTTAAATTCAGTAATTTCGATTTTAGTAGTTATTTCCATCCGAAATTCTTTTTAATCGTTTTAATACTTTAAATTAGCTTCGGTGACATTAATAATTATTAACGGGCCAATTAATAATTATTAATCACCTTTAGATTAATTTAAGAGCTTCGGGTTTCGTTTTTAAAGCAAAAGTAAAAGAAGGACGTAGGCGTCATTTCCCAAATTCTTAAATATCTAAAATTACTATTCATTCTTCTCTTAAATATCAACACTTAGTCAATTTTCACCAAAATTCTGCTTCCTTTCTCTTCTTGAAGCCGTGGGTACCAAGACCAAAATCCCAATTTTTGGTTTTTCTTTATTTCTCGGTAGATCGTCTCGATTCTACTCCCGTTGGAAAGCCCTTGGCCCGTAGATCATTTCCAACCTACCGAACGTGATTTTCACTCGTTTTCTCGAGGCTTTAAGGTATGTCAAAGTTTCTAAAAATTGAAGTGAATAGTGTTTTAATGGAGGTTTTGAGTTGAAATCTTCAAATTCGTTCATTGAAGCTTGAAGGTTTCAATCGGGAAAGTCGTCTCATGGTCAATTTTAGAAACTTCCCCTAAACCCTAAAATCGAGTTTGAGCCGGAAACCCGTCCCATGTGATTTTCCCTCACTTGGCCATGGTTAGGATGTTAGGGTTATTGTGTTTTTTCTATTTACTTAATTTTTCGGAAATCGATTAATATGCAAAACCCTAAATTACGGATACCCATTGTAGTTGTGAACCTCCAAAGTATCTGAAACCAACTAAAGTGCATAAAAGCCGGAAAACCAAACCCGAACCCTATTTTCCCTTGTATGGCCGAGATTACCATAAGGATAAAATCCGGGTTTTTCGTCGTTTTGTACGTTTAGATGTTGTTTGAATGATTTTCAATTAATTAATGTTATTTAGGTGTAATTCGTTTGTAGGATTGTGAATTGATCGTGGATTTACAACCTCGGATTAATCGGAGCTTGTCTACAAGCTAAGGTGAGTTTAAAGCGAAAGTTAGTGGTTTTATGAATTGAGTTTCGTTATGTTATTGTTTATCGAGGTAAAGAGGGAAATAACTTCTTAGAATTAAGTTTTGGTTGGAGACTTTATTTCGGAAGTGTGTGGAGAGAATTTGGAGTTATAATGAGTTCGATGAAAAGGAAACATCAAAGTGGTTTGGAAGTATTGCAAAGTGAATTGGAGATGTTAGATGAAAGTGAAAATGAAAGTTACTTTGTTTGGTTTGGAAGTTAAAGTAGTTAGAAGATACACTTGAGTGATAACTCGTGTAATCTAGTTAGTTAGGTTTCTTAATAACTTAGTAAGATTCTTTGAGATTAACTAACTTTATTAGGGAGGTTAACTTTTCGTGATACGGCACATGATAGTATGTTGATTCGGATCCATACGTATCATGGTGCGATGGTTTGTGATATGGTACATGGTAGTATGTTGATTCGGATCCATACGTACCATGGTACTATGATTTGTGACACGGCACATGATAGTATGTTGATTCGGATCCATACGTATTATGGTGCGATGATTGAGATATGGTACGACCGTACGTGGTATGTTGATTCGGATCCATACGAGCACGTTACGATGATTGTGATATGACACATGATAGTATGTTGATTCGGATCCATACGTATCATAGTGCGATGAATTGTAATATGGTGAAATTCCTGATATCCGATGTGATGAGAATTACAATGATGATAGTATGTTGACTTCGGTCCATACGGTATTATGGTACGATCACTTGAGATATGGTACGACCGTACGTGGTATGTTGATTTCGATCCATACAATAGCACGATACGATGAAACTTGCTTGGTAATAAAGATAGATAATGTTACATTTACATATTCTTTAGAATTGTGTAGTAAGACTTAGTAATGAATGTTACTTTTACTTTAAGTCTTTATTTCTACCTCATGGTATTGAATGACGGTTACATGTAGTATATTACTATCGTTTGATTGTATGGAAATTGGAAGTGTGGATATGGGTACTAATGAGCATTTTAGGCCTTTGGACACGATTTCTGGTATGAAATTTAGTACATAAGATTACTTGCTTTCGTTTTACTCTCACTAGCATTTTATGCTAATGGTGCTACACTTACAAATTTTTTCAGGTAAACCTCGTCCCAAGAAGCGTGGTAGAGGAGGTGGAGCCGCGTGACTTGCCGAGATGGTGTACGGACAATATTAAAACACTTTTGGTTTAGCATTCGTATAAATGCTTGTAAATTATTTCCATTCTCCATACTTATGTCTTTTTGAGCCCGAAAGGGTATTTGTGTAAAGTATGTCTTTATTTTATGATTAAATTCTCTTTTGGAATGCGCATTCCCGATTTATAGCTTTCTCTGAATTTGGGTTGTAAAACAGGTTTTGGTTATTCGATTTTTAAATGAACCCATGCCGTTTTTCTTTAAAAATCGAGTCTTCCGCTGTGCATTTGAATTTAAAGAATTTAACGGAAAGCGGGTCGTTACATCACCCCTGAGGTAAAAATCACTACCAATTAACAAAACAATTATAGAATGTAGCCTTTATGACCTTTTCTTGCTTGGATCTATTAGACTAGGTATGCAAACTAGAATATGGTCCAATTATCAAGTTACCGATGAGACTATGACTTATATAGCCTTAAAGATCACTAAGTGATTTAGGTCCACAAGCATAACTTCACTTTTATCTGGGGACCATAACTACACCTTTCTTTTGAAGTGACAAGAAAAGGACAATAGTATTACATTCCTATATCACTTGCAAATCAATCATAACATGGCAAAATTTGCCCAAAATCCCAATACATTCTTAATGTCTACGCAATCTATTAAGATGTATTGGAAACCTCACAACTCAACCTCTTTTCTCATAAAGTTCACATTCCACTAAATCACAAATCAAACATTCTAAACTCATATACAACAATCAAGTTCATTCTAGCAACTGAGATACTTTATCAATCAATTTAATTTGATGAAATGTGTTTCCCACATATAGAAGTACAATCTTGTTAAAATGACAGTTTGAAAATTGAAATCTAATAACATCTTTTTCTAATCATAAACGGTATCTTGCATCAATTCAGTTTAATAAAACAAATCCATCATACAATTGAACCTTGAGGTTCATTCTCAAATATACCCAAACCTTTACCATCCCTAACTCACTTTTAGGAATTCAAAACTCAAGTTCCACAATAAATAATTTTCAGAATTAAGCTTGTTTACCACCTATACAGAATAATTGAAACACTAATCCAAAACTACAATACAATAAACTAAACAAAACGGAAGTCCCCATCAAGGAGAAGCCAAGTGGCCGACAACCACAAGGGGGCATTCAGTCACTTGGTGTTTTCCAAGGAAGTTCAGGTTTCGTTTTTCGACAGTAGATTCTAACTCAGATTAAATTTTAAGAATAATGGGATAGTTTTCGGGTTCGTGGTCGGAGCTCCGTCACCAGTAAATATAAAAAGTATAGAAAATTTTAGGGGATGATTTCTAGATGGTGGGGATATAAGCTTTATTGGTTTTGAATGAGCTTAAGTAAATGGAAAATAGTTTTAAGTAAAAATGACACTTTGCTTAGGATTTCCAATCTTCCAACTTCCAAGAGTTGGAAGTTAAAAATCCAACTCAAAATCTCCATTCACAAAAGTTTCAAGAGCAAGGAAAACAAAAAGAAGGCATCAACAAGAAAATCCATTTACCTCTTATATCTTCAAAGAAAAGATTGAACAATCTCTCCCTAACTCTTGGAAAATTAATCTCCTATGAAATCCAAACAAAACTAATCAAAAATTGGTTCTCTCCCCTACGAGTAGTGTCAGTGAGAGAGCTAGGGAGAGAGATAAGCCTTTCTTTTAAAAAATATGTCCAATAGACAAAGGGGAGAACCTTAAAAGTGGGAATAGTTTAGATAATTACCCAATAATCCTTTCATTCTAAACAATTCAATCAAATACCCCATCTCCAATTTAAAATACTTTAACCAAGTAAAAATTAATTTCAAATCAAGCTTAATTTAACTTAATTAAAAGCCAAACCATTTTATTAAGGTAAAAGAGATACCCATATAGAAATTCAAATTTAAAGTAGTAAATTAAACTTTTAAATTTCAATTTTCCAAAAAAAACTATTATTAATATTAAATTTTAAATATACTTAAAAGTCTGGGTTGTTACATTGACTCCCATTAGTCTATTAAAAAAAGAGTTAATATTTTTTTTTAGAGAGGATGGAAAATCATTACTTGATTTATTTTGAGATCAAATCTCTCAAAAGTCGATAAAAATGAGATAGTGAGAAAAAGGAAGGGAAGTTGTTCAAACATGGGTGCTTGTCTCCATCTAGTAGTATCAAAGAAGTACAAGTAGCAAGAAGTATCTAAAACTCGATTAAAAAAATGTCATATCATTTAAAGTAATGTCATATAAGGCTATTTTTTTTTAAATAATGTAATGTTACACTTACGTTAAGTCACTAATGTAAAATTGACAGTCGAGACAAATTAAATTATTCTAAGGGGTTTAAATGTAACTCTAAAAGATTAAAAAAATAGCTCAAAACTCAAGTGTCAAAAGTACTATTTTATAGCAGGGAATTAATGTACAATTTAAAAAAAAATTAAAAGAAAAAATTGAAAAATGAAACCATGAAACTAAAATGGATTGTACTTAGATATTAAAAAAACCATGTTCTCTCAAACATAAATTGTAAAATATCTTCTTGAATGAAACAAGATCTCAAACACAAAGGGTAAAAGATGAAAGTTTGTACATGTGATCAAGGAACCGGCATCATCGTTGTCGATCCAAGATCGCTCGTCGTCGTCCTAAAGTTGTTGTAAAGAACTGACCTTAATCTAGTTTAGGTCGCGAGTACGCACAGCGGAAACGCTTAGACACCAAAATTACATTGATCGTAAATTAATCGATATAATATTAAAAATACATTTCACCTACTAAACAATTCTGACCAAAGTCATATGTACGGAAAAAATAGATGTAATCTTTGGGCACATCACCCCGTTTTTTGAAAAACAAAGTGTTTTTTTTAAACGTATCATAAATGAGATAAACTACTCAGCCATAAGTACTCGATTATCAAATGGAACTTAAACTTTACTCAAAAGTTTATCCACTTAAACCATATCTTTTACATAAAACTAAAACACACATTCTACGAAAAACATCTAAATTGAAATTATTAGGCGTAGCACCTTGAGTATAGCGACTTAGTGAAAACGAAAAGAAATAATGGTAATTCTATGAAGAAAGATAACCTTTGATTTTTATCTAAAGTTTAATTTTAAAACACACCGATAATCCTTATGTAAAGACCCGACTTTTCAGAGTTTAAACAAAGCTTAATTAATGCAGCGGAAGACTCAATAAATGAAATTTATTGAAAAATATGAGAAATATGAAAATCCTCAACCAAATAGTCATTTCAATAAAATCAACAACTTCGGAGTTATATTCTTTAAAACAAAAAAAAAACGAAACAAAGAACTAAATCAAATAACAAAGTGTTTCAAAAACTAACATGAGTCTCAAATCTCACAAAAACAAAACATAGTGATTAAAAATTCAAGAGCTTAATCCCAATCTCAAAGAAAACAAAGATGCATTGGCTAGCCACCAAGACATGAACCCTCATCTCTCTTCCACTTCATCAACCGCCACCTCTCGGTCCATTGTTACTTGAAAAGAAACCACAAATAGCACTGTGAGGCTAAAGCCAGTGAGAAAACGATCTAAACGAAGGTAAAGTTTTAAATAGTTTATAACAACTTAAACCGAGTCCCAACACTCAACACTCTCCAATGTCTCTTTCACACATAACATCTCTTAATTCTCACATTCAATCTCTTTACAAGAATAGGAAAATATTAACTAAAATTCCATATCTGAGACCCACATCCATAATCATCCTCCTAATACACATCCCAAACCGTAACACAAGCCAACTCTAATTTAACAAGCATAACAAACAGTCATTCAAACCATCCACTAAGAAGGCGGTCTCTCGGGACTACAAACCTTTCTTAGGCACTTAGTTATAGTCGTAAGCATAACTAGTTCCTTAATGGATCGTTCATACGAGCAACGTCCATTAGTCGTTATGAGCTCACTCTCATAACTATATTTTCACTAAGTATGATCTCGTAGCCTCATACTAGTTTAACACACCTGTCAAACCATCATTCCACAATCTCTTTACATTATCCTCTTGATAATGATCATTCAAAATCAGCCAAAACAATAAAAATATAGCAGCTCAAGATTCTAACTAAAGCACGAAAAATACATTTTTACGATAAAACTGCCGAAAACCGTCAAAACTAACTATTTGCTCTTAATCATTCTCAACTCAAATCTCATGCCAAATCATCATAAAATACTCCATAATATTCAAGAATTAACTCCCAAATCAATCAGAAACAAAAAGAATCGAAAAATATCAAAAACTGCTGAAAAACGAATAAACTAGTTTTAACCGAAAAATTCTTTCACCAAATGATTTTTTGATGTTCCCAATATGCGTTCACTTCCTAAAGCTCCAGAATATCATAATTGAATATATCGAAACATAAAATCTACGGTAAAAGCTTTAGATTTCTCTAAAACCCCACCAACGAATAAACCGTTAACTCACCTCGAAATCGCTTAAATCCAAAATCAACGCTACTTCCCTTGACAAACCAGACCTGAAACGGAGATCCTAAAATACTTAAAATACAAATTGAATTATACTAAATTTATACAAAAGGTTTGGGGTCCGATGGATCAAGGAACGGAAATCAAACGACGAAGGGAATTGGCTAAAATCGGAGGCATGGGGGGTATGTGGGCCGCGGCTGGCCATGGTCTTCGGGACGCGGTTCGGTCGCGGTTTCGTAGCTAGGGTGATCGATCTTGATGGTTCTAGGTATCGGTAATCAAGATCGATTGGGTGTTTGGCCATAGTTTAGAAAATTGACAATTATGGAGGTTGGATCAAAGGTTAGGGTTCTTGGTGTTCATATGAAGAATAAATAATTAAATTCCAGAATTTAAATGATTGAATAATCAATCTCGAATGCTTACCCGTTATTTCAATTTCAAGAAAAGGGCTTCCGATTTTCCCTCTTCGATTCAGTGCGATTCAACCGATCTCCTAATTAACAAATTGACGAAAACTCATCAATCTCTACCCTAGGCTTCACGACTACAAGAAGGAAAAGAGAAGGAGAGTTTTCGTTACCTTCGTGTCCAAAATCGATTTCCAAAACGCTTGAATTCAAAACCGGATTCACGATCAAACGAAGAACGAGACGAAACGACGGATCCCTCTTCTCTTTCTCTAAGGGGGCGGCGGCAAGGGGTGTGGGGAAGGAGGAGAGAATGAATTCTGAAAATTGGTATCTCTTAGGTTAAAATCCCGAGTTACCATAATTACGAAATTGCCACTCACCTTAAAACGTCCATAACTTGATCACTGGGTCTCAGAATGACAAACCGTCAGTTGCGTTGGACTCGGGACATCGAGACGATCAATTTTATGTCAAAATATTAATCAAATCATAAGTTTCAAATTTTGAGGTTTTTCGGGAAAAAATTACCATAATACCCTTTTTGAAATAACACGATATTTCTGTTCTAATTAATTGATCAAGCTGATCAATATTATTTAACAAAATAATATTGATTTTTAACTTTCTCATGACGGGGCGTTACACCTTAACCGTTACCTTTCAATCATACATATGACTACACATTATACTTACATATATCACTTTTCTTACCTCTATTACAAGCATAAATCACGTCATTCTCTTTTAAACTTACTGGAAAATGCATTACAAGCCACAATCTTTCATAAGCAATCACATTTAAGCATACAACTTACCTTCGCTTACCACATTAACAACCCGAATTCATGCTGCAAACCACGCATGCTTACCATCTCATAAACTTACCTTTGTGCCTTGCATACTTACATTTTTATGCCATTGCATACCTCTATATTTATACCATCGTATACTTCCACATTTTTGCCATTGCATACTTCTACATTTATGTCATTGCATACTTCTACATTTATGCCATTGCATACTTAATTATCTTACCAGGAATCAAATAGATAACCACAATAGTAATTTACATTCATTACACCCTTTACTCTTCTCACTAGCACTTCTTTTTCACAGGCACACAAATACAAAGCTAATGTCCTAAGGTATAAAGCAATCAAGAATTATGCATATATGCCTAAAATGATGTTTCTTAGATCAACCGGGATCACACCACTCATTATCTACAAATACAAGCATAAACCAACATTAATAATGTCATGTTCATAAGAATGAGGTAAACCAAGCATTCATCATCGCAAGCAGAGAAACATTCTCAAAACTATCTTGCTTGACCAAGTCCTTACACATTCTTTATTTGGTATTCATGACATAACCGACTCAACACTTCTCGTCATCTTACTAAGCTCAACACACTTTAACAAACGTTAAAGGTTAACTTACTTTAGTTTAACGTCTAGGTGGAGACCTAAGTACAAATCACTAGTTACTTATCACCATCCGTAGGAACTAGAAGGATTTATCATTAACCACCTAGAAACTCACATAAGTTTTGTTACTTCTATCTAGTTTACTAAGTCAAATCCTTGTTGTCAATTGCTTTTAACTCCAACCTAACTTAGTAAGAGTTAAAATTACTCATTTAACAACTTTACGGTGTAACCCACTCACGACTGTGTACATACTACCATTTTTTCCATTTCAACTAGATGACCACTTATGCTCCCTTGACCTATTCAACTTTTAGCTCTTAAGTTTTATATACCATGAGTATCATTATATTGATTAGAATCTAAGCTTAAGTGAATAAGAAACTTTAAAACTTAGTTAACCCTTTTACTTAAGTTTCCGAAAGAAATTTACATCTTGGTATCTAGAGTATTGACCTTTAAATTCATAGCATATGATGTTTAAATCTACTACCATTCTAACTTTTAGAGTTATGGTATTTTACAGACATAACCCAAAATCAATCAAACTTAAGCATTCTAAAGTAGATACATACCTTACTACCTACCAATCACATCCAAGGTTAATTATGAACATGCAAGAATAATTCATCCATAGTCAAGCCGACACATTCAAGAACAAGCTTACTCATAAAGCTTTAACCATTCAACAATGGTAAAATATAACCACTAAACCAACACATATTAGTTTATATTTCATGTCCACCTACCTTGAAAACTCAAGCATAAAAAACTTAGCTTTCATAGAAAGCACAAATAAGGCATCTATCTAAATCAAGTAAGAGCATTAAGCCTAAACTAGTACACAATAGCCATACAGGTCAAGTTCTTCTCTAACTTAAACCTTTAATCTTCTCAACTCATTCAATATACATTTGCCCCACTTTGAGCATAGTGGGTAATGGAACATAGGAAACACTTGCTTTTTATTAAATGCACTATATAAAAGAACCATACACTCTACTACGGAGAACCCACTCTTACATAACTAGCTCAAAACATAAAAGTAGGTTAATCCTTGTATCTTAAGGATATATAAAAATCTAAACTCATATTAACAATCAAGCAAGTTCGTAAACATATCATGTTTTTTCAAGAGCATATAAGCTTAACCATTCATCACCCGCTTCCTAATTCACTTAGAATTAGCTTGGTTCTCATCCATGGAGAAGAACCACCTAAATGTCCTTAATGCAAATGACAAAGTCAATTAGGGTCATCCACACTTAACTCACGTGAGTGAACTCAAGTTGTTTCCAAAACAATTGAACAGCACTACCTAAACTCTTGAACTAACCAAGATTAGACATTCATACACCTAGCTCACTTGGAAAACACCTACTTGGTGTATCAAGACTAAGAAAAGCACATTAAAAATTCATGAACGTTAGAAAGATAAATCCCTTTTACTCTCTTTAGAATTATTAAACTTTTAAGTTACTTAAGTTATTTAAGCACTTCCAACATACTAATCAAATTTCTTAACTTACTCTCTTTCCCAAATATCTTAAACTTAGCTAGTCTTACCACTTATCTACTTTACTAATTGATAACTCTAGATGTCTAGTGACTAAAAGCTGTGGTATGAGTTGATTTCTTACCAAAAGCATCTACCACTACATTGGCCTTTCCAAGATGATACTGGATATCACAGTCATAGTCCTTAACTAGTTCTAACCACCTACACTGTCACATATTCAGTTCCTTCTGTGAAAAAATATTTGAGACTTTTGTGATCTGTGAAAATAAGGATTTTTTCTCCATAAACATAGTGTCTCCAAACATTTAACGCGTGAACAACTGTCTAGAAGCATAGGCTATTACCTTTAACTATCTAGAAGCATAGGCTATTACCTTCCCATGTTGCATCAACACATAACCCAACCCTTTCTTTGAGGCATCATTGTAAATAGTTAAACCTCCCGCTTCATCTGGAGTCACCAAAACTAGAGCTGAAACTAACAAGTATTTGAGTTCTTCAAAACTCTCTTCACACTCGACATCCCACTCATAAGCAACACATTTTCTAGTTAGCTTAGTCATAGGTGAGGCAATCTACGAAAAGTCTTGCTCAAAGCTTCTATAATAACCAGCTAATCTTAGAAACTTTGAATCCCAGCCACATTAGTGGGTCGGGGCCAATTGCTAATTGCTTCAATCTTCAAAGGGTCCACAGATAATATCCGACACTACATGTCCCAGAAGTAAAAATTTATTAAGCAAAAACTCACACTTACTAAACTTGGCACCAATATGTCATCAACAAACACTATCATAAATGAATCTAAGTGTTTTTAAAACACAGTGTGCATCAAATTCAGAGGCTGCTGGGGCATTTGTCAAACATACCTTCAAACTCAAAATGTTCATAGAGAATTCTAAACACAGTCTTTGGTATGTCTTCTCCTCTAGTTCTCAACTGATGGTAACCTGATCAAAGGTCTATTTTAAAGTGTCGCTACCTAACGAACAACGCGGAGTGGCCAACCCTCTAAGAAAACACATGTTCTTTTCTAACATGACAAAAGGGTAAAAGAAAAAAAAACAAGAGACACCACTAATCATTGGTTTTGAAATGGGTGTGATTGATCACCTGAGAATAAAAAAATAAAATGGTATGTGATTTTTTTCTTCAGAAAATGGGTTATAGAGTTTATTCATGTTCAAGGAAGGTATTAGCACCCTAAAACGTTCGTTTAAAAAATGATTACTGTTTTGGTTTATCTCAAATATGTCATTAAAAGCCTTTACTAAAACAAAATGTTTTTATTATTATTTTGGAATGCCCCACATTTATTAGTCAATATCACTAATTATTTTAATGATATTATTAATAATTGTGAGTGGCATTAAGCCATTTGAAAAAAAACAATTTTTTTTTAGATTATTTTGAAATGTCCCATGTTAATTTGATCATATCATTAATCATGAAAAACATATTTTTAAATCAATGATAAAATTATGGGTGAAAAATCAAGATAGCCACTTTGGAAGCAACTTTTAACCAAATAGCCACATTTTTAAAAAGTGGACTGTGTAGCCACTTTTTCCTATTCAAATTTTAAATATACCAATTTTGCCCTTCCCGTATATCTAGTATAGCATGACACTGACACTGACATTAACACTGACTTTCTGACATTCCGTATATTATGTCATTTCTGATATATTTTTCCTTCCCAATGTTTTCTTTTTCAATGTATTTTTTCTTTCCCAACAACATTTTTATACCTATTTTTTAGTATATTTAGTATATTGTTCATAGTTTTTTATCGCATTCGGTATAATTTTAAATTTGCAATATTTTGAGAAGATATTTTATACTACATATTTTGATTTTAATTCAATTTTGAACATCGTTTTTAGTTTATTGGATACAACATTCTTTGATGTAAATTTTTTGTCTTATGGTATATAGGGTACATCGTCTTCGGTTTTGTAAGTGCATACGTAATATACATGTTATTTAATCTGCAAATGAAAATAAAAGAGTGTTAATACACAATAGTTAATACACAAAGAGATACTTAATATGCAAACAGACAAAAATAATGTATATTACGTATATTACATACTGTATAAATAGCAACAAAAAAACATAAAAGAAAGAGGGTGTGTACATTAACGCGTCGCCATTATTGTATACTGCGTATATTACATAATATACATTTAGTAAAACAACAGAAAAACACACAGTTGTGCATATCACGTATATTACATAATACATATTTAAACCAACAGACGCACGTATATTACGTATATGACAGAATAAATGATGGGAATATGTTGACCATTTCCTCATTTTTTATATCACGTATATTACAGACAAAACGAGACACGATGTATATTACGTATACTACAGAATCAGCGTTTAGCAAATCCGAACACATCAAGAAAAGAAAAAACCAGATTTTTTTCAGAAATGTGAAAAAATCATAAAAAAAAACTCAAAAGATGTGGAGGAGAAGAAAATTAACAAAAAAGCACACAAGATTTGACGAGATCTAAGAGATCTATGGAGAAAAGCATGGAGAAAAAAGCAAGAACAATTTTTCCCCCAGATCTATGCTTTTCTTGCCCTAGATCTTCAAGAAACACATAGATTTGGAATCTATTGGAAAAATGGAGAAAAACGAAAAAAATCAAACCTTTTTTGTATAATCATCATAAGATATATGCATTACTTTCTATGTGTGTGCATTTTTTGAAGCTTTTATGGAGGAAAAATGGAAGAGAATGATGGTGGTGGAGAAGAAGCTTTTTTTTTAAGAGAGAGAAACATGAGTTTAGAATGAATGAGAGAGAAAATTTGAAAGAAATGAGGAAGAGAGTGAGATGTGGTGGTAATTAAAAGGAAAAAAAGAAGAAGAAAGAAGAAGAAAAGCTTACGTGAAAAGATAGAGGAAAGAGAGAGGAAAGAGAAAATTTTGGGAAAATAAAATATAATTTGATTTGAAGGGTATTTAAGTAAATTTCTTTATTTTGGTGGCTATCAAGAGAACTTTTAAAATAAATGGTCATTGATTAAAAAAAGAGGTGGAAAAGAGGCTATATAGATAATTATCTCTAAAATCATCAAACCATAAAACTTTCTATTTTATGAAATTTGAGATCAAAGTATTCTTGTACTCCCAAATTTCAATTATAGAGAGTTCTTTGGAATAAAATTTCGAAAAAAGTCTTTCAATTTTATTTTAATATCAAGCCATAAAACTTCTTGATTCATAAAATTTGGGATTTGACATGGCGAAATACCTTGAAAAAAAGTCATTCAGGTTGTTGTTGTGCAAATATGAATCTTGACATTTTGTCATAGATTTTACTGAGGAATGGAGGGATGGTAAGAGAGTGTACGTCTTTTCTAACCATATTACTATAAATACTGACGAACACGACGTTGAGGTCACCGAAAGAGAAGTTTTTCTCGTTGAGGCTTCAAATGAAGAAAGATTTTTAATTCCCATTTCTAACTCTTCTGGAAATGAGGGTTTAAAAGATATTCATTCAGTCCATTTGTATTCTGAAGGAGAATCCCGTGAATCTAGGGAAGATTATGAGGAAACGGTCAGTGATGAATTAAGGATTGAAAACCCTCCTCGGATTATAGAGGATCGAGCTGAGGTGTCGAGAAATCATAGGGTAGTGGGCCAACCTTCCTTAGAAGTGTCTGTGCTTACGCAAGCGAACTTAAATTCATGTAGGCTTTCTTATTGCATTCCCTCAAGTGTATAAATGAGGTTTCCTATCTTTGAAGAGCGTGCCCATCATGATGTTGGGGAATGTTGGACTCCATTTTACACCATCTTCTTTGAATGCGGTGCTCAATTTTTTATCTGTGCACGGATAGCATCTCTTTTGAGGGATCTTGATGTAATTCTCAACCAAGTTATGTTGAAAACATGGAGAGTTCTGATTACATTTTTTCCATCACAACTAGGATAGATATGGACCAAACAGTGGGAATACTGGCATATTTCGGGTCTTCTAGGCGAAACCAAAAAGACATAACCAGGTTTTATTTCCACAACTTCGTGGGAAAAAAGATTTTTATAGGACTTACCACAAGTGATAAGAGGTGGAAAGATAAATGGTTTTATGTCCGAGGAGAACTAACTTTTGATGGGATTGAGATTCCTTTGGTCTGGAAAAAATCGGGTGAGAATGAGTGAAGTCCGTTTTCTTTTAGAATGCTTTCTTTGGACTTTTAACGTACTTATATTTCTTTTGTAGTTCAGACCTTGGCCAAGTAGGATACTCTCCCTTCTGACGTTGTTGCCTGCAAGAAGCTGAAGAAATTAGGGTTATTTATGCGGGAGGCCTTTGTTTGTGAAAAATAATTATTGTTGACTGGTCTCTGGGTTCATTTTCGTTCTACTTTGTTTCCTGGAGCTAAGGGTAAGTTTTTCTGGATTATTTAGGCCTGTTTTGTTTTCATTTCTTAACAACATTTGCGGTTTTTATAGTTAAGAAAATAGTATGAGGTCTAAAATGTCCGCCCCTAGACCGAGCATGACTGAGCGTTCGAAGCTGTTTGGGTTTACAAAGACTACTCACAAGATTGGGAGGCTTGTCAAGAGAGAAGGACAAAGAGGAAGAGCGTTGAAGTAGATGAACCAGTCCCTCTAATTACGGAAAAGAAAGGGCTATGTTCCAAAGTGAAAATCACAGAGGGTATAACTTTTGGAATGGGTTATGCCTTCTGTCTTACTGCACCTAGTTCTTCATCTCCATCTATTATTACTCCAACTGAGGTGCCTTCAGGGGAATTCGTGGCTCTTTTCGTTCATTCTCCTCGACCAGTTATGGAGTTGATGAATGTGGATCTGATTGTTGTTGTTTCTCATCACTCAAGGCCTGCTTTGGATGAAAGGTGGATGCAGGGTCTTCTCACCATGATGGCTTTTTAGCCTGACTTTGGATCGCTCTTTCTCCCTTATGTATACGGGCCGCACCATCCAGAACAGTATGTGGACAGATAGGCCTTGTGGGTTGTCTTGGTAAGTCACCCTGCTTTTCTTTGTTTATCATTATGGTTGTTGTTTTTCAAATATAAGCCTTGATTTCCGTTCGCATAGATTTCAAGCTCAAGCCCAAATGGTTTTCTTATTGAAAATGGTTTTACACGAAGGTGAAGCGGCCAAACAGTCTTCTGTGTCCACGTACAAGAAATTGGTGTCAACCGAGGTGAGGTCCTTTGAAGCTGCAGGGAAGTTGAAGGTCGAGCAAGAGAAGATTAAGGAGCTGCATGCATAGGTGAAGGAACTGGAGGAGGATATGATTAATAAGGATGAGAGATGCATTGATCTGCTCAGAGAAGGCTACGACAAGATGGATCGCGTTCGGGTCAAAGCTAAAAAGATGATCGTGAATTATACTCAAGTTGTTAATAATGTGGGCCTGCTGGGTGCAAAGATTGGTCGTGATGAGGTTAAGTTCTCATTTACTAAAAGAGAGAGGTCTCTCTTTAGACCTATTAGAAGGTCGTATACGGTGGAGGAGTTTAAAAATATTCGCCAACTATTGGAAGAGGAGGATAAGAGGCTTCTAGAAGGTGAGGGAACCATAGAAGATAGCTTGCTCAAAGATGAAAAAGACTGGGAAGATAGGGTATCTAAAAAAGAGGTTGCTTTGGAGCCGACAAAGGAGGTTGACTAAACTGTCATAACCATCTCCACACCTTATTGGTGAGTTCCTGGTTTGTTGGTTCCCCAGTCTTTTATATTTATTTCCGAATAGCCTTTTTGAATTGTTGAAGGTTTTATACCTTTATTTTACTCCTTAACATCAAATCAAAAAAACTTTTGCGCTTAGATGGGCAACACTATTTATATCAGTCCATTTGATTTTGGCTTTCCTGTCATTTCCCTTCATGTTGTGGTCTTTTCTAATTTTTGAATGATTGAGTGCTTAGTTCGTACTAGGGATTCCTTCTTCTCTTGAAGGAATGAGTGCCTTGGTCTTGCTAGGTCTTTCTTCTTCTTATAAAGACTTAAGTGCCTAGCCTAAGCCTGCCTTTTTCTCATTTTGAATGTTTTAAGAGCCTAGGCTATGCTAGGCCTGTGTTCTTCTTATAAAAGATTTAGTGCCTAGTTTGTACCAGGTCTTTCTTTGTCTTATGAAGACTTAAGTTCCTAGCCTAAGTTTGGGCTTTCTTCTCCTTTCGAAGGGTTAAGTATCTAGGTGATAACTCTATAAAATAGAGTTATTTGGTCCTATTTTAATGCCTATTTGATAATTATTGGATTGAACTTTGCTCATATTTTGCATACTTTGAATTCATTTTGCATAATTCTTTAAATAAGCTTATTTTGGAAAAATTCGGGTTTTTGGCACTTTAAAGTATATTTAGGATTGTTCTTGGCTCTTGGTATTTAATTTTGTCAATTTGAATGAAAAAGAGTCCTAAAAGAATTGCAAATTTCATGCGAAAAAAAAAAAAAAGTGCAGAATTTTGAAAAGTCTTGTGGCGATCTTTGCTGGTGTCTTTGCAAGACAAGGCAGAACCGGACAAGCGACTTAGTCACAATTTTCAGCCCAGAAATATCAGTTTCTTTGGCCCGTTTCAGCAGATTCTTCTCAAATAAAATAAGCCCATCATAGGGGTCCATCTTAGAAGCTAATTTGGAGAGATTAAGGATGAAGCCCAAGCCCAATACAAAGAAAAGAAAAGAAATTAACCTAAATTTAAAAAGATTAAAAGTGAGGCAAGAAGTAAAAAACAGAGACAGACTTTAACGTGAAAAAACAGAGACTGAAACGTGAGGAAGAAAGAGGCAGGGGCTGAACGTGAGATTTGGAGACAGAGACGATTTCGCAAGGGAGATTCTTCATCTTTGATGGAGATTTCGTTTGGATCTTCTCTTCTATTGATTAGTTTCTTCTTCTCCTTCTTTGCTTTTTAGTTTCTCCATTGTTGAACTCAAGTTATGTTAGGTTTAGTTTTGATTTTGTTTAACTCTTTTGTTAATTTAGGTTTTGTTATGAACTAAATTTTATTTGGTTGGAATTGATAGATGAATCCTAAAAGGGATTAGTTTTCACAAGCTTTAATAAATTCAGTTTTTATGTTCAATCAATAGTTTGATATTTCTATCTATTTGCTTATGCTTGATCAACTTAGGTGAATTGTTTAGTTTAATTTTAATTTGAAAAGGTTGAAATTAAATGGAAAAGTATTGATTGATAAGGGTTAACAATTCTCGAATTTGTTTTTGGTAATGCATAGACATATGTGTTTACACCTTAAGGCTTAAACAGGAACATTGAAAACATATTTCTTAATCTAATTTTACCTAGACATAGGATTTAAATTGAATTAGGAATTAAAATCATGTTGGGCTTGACAAAGTCACTTGAATAATTGGGTTTGCTTGCATAAAAAGTGTCTTTATTAATGCGGGTTCTTTAAAGACACCACAAGATGCTGCAGACATTTGTGAATTCTAAGACTTTTTAGGGGGGATTCTTGATTTTCCAACCATTCATCTCTTCATAGTTTGATCATTTGAATATTCTTGCATATTTTAGGAGTAATTTAAGCCACTTTAGACCATCACATTCACTTTCCATAATTAATTTAGAATTCATTTATTTAGTTTTGCATAATTTCGCAATTTTTATTAGTTTAGTTTCATAAATCAATTCACCCCAATTTTTCATTGTTTTTATTTTCTTTTAAACTATTTGTTAAACACCACTTTAAGTCACTAATCCTCGTGGGAACGATATCTTACTTATCACTTTATTACTTGTTAGACTGCGTGCACTTGCGTATCACGATTTCACACAACAAGTTTTTGGCGCCGTTGCCGGGGACAAATCAGAGTGCTGCAGCACAGCCACAGCACAATTCCAGCACCTTACCTCTTCAAAAGGATGCACCAATTGCTAGACCACCTCCACCTTTCCCTCAAAGACTTCAAAAGAAAGCTCAAAACAATCAATTTGGAAAGTTTTTGGATGTGCTTAGGCAACTTCATATCAATATCCCACTTGTGGAGGCACTTGAACAAATGCCTAACTATGCCAAATTCATGAAAGACATCCTTACCAAGAAAAGGCGATGGGGAGAATTTGAGGTTGTTGCACTTACTCAAGAGTGTAGTTCTATCGTGCAGAATAAAATTCCTCCTAAGTTGAAGGATCCCGGGGTGTTCACCATTCCAATTTCCATTGGTAAGTCTTTTCACGGGAAAGCACTTTGTGATTTGGGTGCAAGCATAAACTTAATGCCCATGTCTATTTTCAAAAAGCTTTGTGTTGGTGAGGCAAGGCCAACTCCTGTTACATTGCAATTGGCGGATCGTTCTCTTGTGTACCCAGAAGGAAAAATTGAAGATGTGTTAGTTGGGGTAGATAAGTTTATCTTTCCTGCAGATTTTCTCATTATGGACTATGAGGCGACAAAGAAGTGCCAATCATTCTTGGGAGAGCTTTCCTTGCCACAGGAGGAACACTCATTGATGTTCAAAAAGGAGAGTTATCGATGAGGGTTAATGAAGAGCAAGTGACTTTCAATATTTTCAAAAGTGCAACCTCTCCCATTGGTGTAGAAAATTGCTCAACCATTAGTGTCTTAGAGGTTAGTAATGATGGAAAGTACACTGATAAAAAGCCTCCAAAAGAGCATTGTGAACAAGATAACTCAAGGAGAGTGTTCCTTTTGAGAAAGAGAAGAAGAAAGAAAAGGAAGAGAGGGAAAGTTCGAGGCCGTGTCTTGCGAGGTGGAACAAGTTCAATGTCATTCAAAGTTCCCTAATAAGAGGAAGAAGTCGGGCCGTCGACTTTAAAGCAAAGCGCTTGTTGGGAGGCAACCCATCGAAGTTAAGTAGTTCAATTTCGTTTATTCTTTCTCGTATTAGTTCATTTGCTTTAATTTCAGTTTTAGTTAGTATTTTAATTTTGCTTAGAAATAGGTGCTGCTGAAATTTTCTCTTTGATTTTGTTTTTCAGGACATATGAGAGTCGTGAATCAAAGCTTGAATGAAGAAAATGATAGCCTACAATGGTGGACAATTGGAATTGGTTGTTGAGAAGAAAAATACTTAAGAGAGGTTGCTGCAGCTTTAGCTTTAGTTTTATATAGTTTAGAATTTGAAAAAAAAAAAAAAAAAAAAAAAGTGTCACAGACCCGCGACCCGCCCCATGACCCGCGTGCTGCCCATGGATCGCCCACAGACCACCCGCCCCACCAATTCCCATCCCAGACCCGCGGACCACCCACGACCCGCACCCGCGTCCCATCCCCTCAACTCGCCCCACGTCTCTCCCCTACCCAGACCCGCGCGCCCCAAGGCCCACCCACCCCAATCCCCCCCCCACGTGCGTTACCCCCCCTCCCATCCCTTACTTTTTTTTTTATTTTTCTTTTCGCTTTCTCTCAGCCCGTAGCAGCGACCAACCCCCCCTTTTCCATTTTGCTTCCTTTCCATCGCCACATATGCACCGTCCCAGCAGCTCCCAGCCACCCCATGGTTTTCTTATCCCGTTTCCCTCCTTCCCCATCCCCAATTTTCAACCTCCGTGAAGCGATTGCAATTTTAATTCTAGGGTTCAAGTTTGGGGGTTTTTCAGGTGCCATCTGTGCTTCACGAGGTCAGAACTCTTACGATTTTTGAGTTTCTTCAACATGACTACACCATGCTACATCCAGGTTTCGTTTTTGTATTTGTTCGTATTTTGATATTACTTGGACTGCTTCTTTTGGTGGGTGAGGGATGATGCATTTCTGCTTTTGGGAAGCTGAGAATATTTTTCTGTTCATTGTTCCGATTCTGAATTTTTGAATCCTTCCTGGATGTGGGACCGAGGCCATTCCATTCTGAATTTCTTTATTTTTTCTTGGTTTCGTGAATGGGGCTTTCGCTCTATAGATTAAATATGGTGAATTTGCTTTATCTTTGCGTTCGATTTAGTAGGAGTCTACATTCCGTGTTCCTGGTTTCAAGTGCCTTGTTTGGGTGTTTAGGGATTGAGGCCGCCTATTTTAAATTTGTATAAGAATGCCGAGGCGCCATATTTTACCCAGGTCTCTTTGCTTCGTGGTAGCCACCGCTGCGGATGCCGATCTTCGCTCACGACAATGCATGGGGAGTTCTCTAAACTCTTACTTGTTTTATTTTTCATTTTGATTCCGCTTGCTGCTCTTTATTTTAATATTATTTTGCCACCGATTTGGGTATTCTGTTGACTCTATTTCATGGTTGTTTTGTGCTATTTTCTTTGTGAGGACACACCAACTTTTAAGTTTGGGGGTGATTGTCCATTTTATTAGCACCAATGTACAATTTTCATGTTCTTAAATGATAAATTCTCTGGCTAGCTAACTTCAAATTTCATGTTCTCATTGCTTCTTTGGTTAGAATGGTCCAAATGATATAGTTGGCTTTTGCATGATTTTTAGGATAGTTCTAATTTTAGTTAAGTGCGTTTTGGGCTTTAGATTCTTCTACACTTCCCCGTTCATGTCAGTTCATGGTAAACCCATTTAGATAGTTTAGATGCTTGAGGACTACTTCCCTTTGTGAGGAGGAAACATTGAATGGCCAATCCTAGTGAACCAAAGTAGAAAACTCTTGCATTCCTTCTTAGTGAGCTTCCAAATAAGTGCCTCCATAAGTTTGGGGGTGACATAGTTACCCACCATTTGAAAAAAAAAAAAAAGAGAAGTACTCCAATGTCTCGAGGTAAGTCGGGATAAGAGTATGCTTCGGCGGTTCGAGTTATCTAGTAGCTAAGTAAAAAAAAAGCACTAGGGACACAAGAACTTTCAAAAGGAAAAAAAAAAAAAAAAAAAAAAAAAGAAAAGAAAGGAAATGTTCCAATGTCTCGAGGTAAGTCGGGATAAGAGCATGCTTTTGCGGTTTGAGTTATCTAGTGTCTAAGAAATAAAAGGCATTAGAGAAACAATAACTTTCTTGCACATAGTGCCTTTTCACACAAAAAAAGAAAAAAAAGTGAAGTCAATTAGTTTGCTAGCCCCATGAAAGAAGTAGTCAAGAGTTCAAATGGAGGGAATCTAGGTGAGGTTGTGATTTGTTGAGTTTAAGCTTAGGAAAAAGAGTCTTAGGATAGTTATCTTTGCTTGCTAGATGGATTTTACCATGAATTGTTTGATTCGGGATGCACACACTTTCACTTGAGAATTTATTGCCCTTATGTACTTGGTTAGTTTTAGGATTGTCTTGAAGAGAATTGCAAAAGTCTATGATGGAAAAAGTCCTAACCAAAAGTTGAGAAAAGTGATTTGTTGTAAGCTTGTGTGTCAAAGTTTTAAATCTTTTTGCAAGTCAAAGTTTTTTTTTTTTGCATCACTCGAGGACGAGCAATGAGTTAAGTTTGGGGGTTTGATAACTCTATAAAATAGAGTTATTTGGTCCTATTTTAATGCCTATTTGATAATTATTTGATTGAACTTTGCTCATATTTTGCATACTTTGAATTCATTTTGCATAATTCTTTAAATAAGCTTATTTTGGAAAAATTCGGGTTTTTGGCACTTTAAAGTATATTTAGGATTGTTCTTGGCTCTTGGTATTTAATTTTGTCAATTTGAATGAAAAAGAGTCCTAAAAGAATTGCAAATTTCATGCGAAAAAAAAAAAAAAAGTGCGAGAATTTTGAAAAGTCTTGTGGCGATCTTTGCGGTGTCTGCTTGAAAGACAAAGGCAGAATACGGGACAGCGACTTAGTCACAATTTTCAGCCCAGAAATATCAGTTTCTTTGGCCCGTTTCAGCAGATTCTTCTCAAATAAAATAAGCCCATCATAGGGGTCCATCTTAGAAGCTAATTTGGAGAGATTAAGGATGAAGCCCAAGCCCAATACAAAGAAAAGAAAAGAAATTAACCTAAATTTAAAAAGATTAAAAGTGAGGCAGCAGCTGAAAAACAGAGACAGACTTTAACGTGAAAAAACAGAGACTGAAACGTGAGGAAGAAAGAGGCAGGGCTGAACGTGAGATTTGGAGACAGAGACGATTTCGCAAGGGAGATTCTTCATCTTTGATGGAGATTTCGTTTGGATCTTCTCTTCTATTGATTAGTTTCTTCTTCTCCTTCTTTGCTTTTTAGTTTCTCCATTGTTGAACTCAAGTTATGTTAGGTTTAGTTTTGATTTTGTTTAACTCTTTTGTTAATTTAGGTTTTATTATGAACTAAATTTTATTTGGTTGGAATTGATAGATGAATCCTAAAAGGGATTAGTTTTCACAAGCTTTAATAAATTCGGTTTTTATGTTCAATCAATAGTTTGATATTTCTATCTATTTGCTTATGCTTGATCAACTTAGGTGAATTGTTTAGTTTAATTTTAATTCCGAAAAGGTTGAAATTAAATGGAAAAGTATTGATTGATAAGGGTTAACAATTCTCGAATTTGTTTTTGGTAATGCATAGACATATGTGTTTACACCTTAAGGCTTAAACCAGGAACATTGAAAACATATTTCTTAATCTAATTTTACCTAGACATAGGATTTAAATTGAATTAGGAATTAAAATCATGTTGGGCTTGACAAAGTCACTTGAATAATTGGGTTTGCTTGCATAAAAAGTGTCTTTATTAATGCGTTTCTTGCAAGACGTACCACAAAGATCTGCTGCAAGCATTTGTGAATTCTAAGACTTTTTAGGGGGGATTCTTGATTTTCCAACCATTCATCTCTTCATAGTTTGATCATTTGAATATTCTTGCATATTTTAGGAGTAATTTAAGCCACTTTAGACCATCACATTCACTTTCCATAATTAATTTAGAATTCATTTATTTAGTTTTGCATAATTTCGCAATTTTTATTAGTTTAGTTTCATAAATCAATTCACCCCAATTTTTCATTGTTTTTATTTTCTTTTAAACTATTTGTTAAACACCACTTTAAGTCACTAATCCTCGTGGGAACGATATCTTACTTATCACTTTATTACTTGTTAGACTGCGTGCACTTGCGTATCACGATTTCACACAACACTAGGCTATGCTAGGTCTTTTTTCTTCTTATAAAGAATTAAGTGTCTAGTTCATGCTAGGTCTTTCTTCTTCTTATGAAGGATTAAGTGCCGAGTCTGTGCTAGGTTTTTCTCCTTCTTATGAAGGATTATATGCCCAGTCCCTGCTAGGTCTTTACTCTTCTTACGAAGGATTAATTGTCGAGTCTGTGTTAGGTCTTTCTCTTTCTCATGAAGGATTATATGCCTAGTCCGTGCTAGGTCTTTCATCTTCTTATGACGGGTTGAGTGCATAATTTAATCTAGGGCTTTCTTATTTTTTCGAAGGATAATGTGCCTAGTTTGAGCTAAGGCTTTCTTCTTCTTTTTGAAGGATGGAGTGCCTTAGTCTAAGCTTAGGTAGAATTAAAGAACAAAACTTTTTGTACTAATATCGTCTAATTACAATGTTATGCACTAGTATTTGTAGAAGGATATGAACAAAAATAATTATCTAGATGTTAGCTGTGGACTCTTCTCATATGTCAAGCTAGTTCTAAAAAGTTCCACAGAGAGCTCCGGAGGGTTCAGATGCCCCTTCAAAATTAGTGACAACGTCTTAGTTGATGGGCATTCCATGCCCTTGGAATTTGCGTTCCATGTTGATCTTCAAGCAGGAAGATTCCAGGCTTAACTTCTTCTTTGATCTAATATGGTCCTTCCCAGTTTGGTCTGAGCTTTCCATCTCCGTGCTGCTATGTATTTTGGAAAACTTTTCATATCACGAAGTCACCTACTTTTATAGGTCTCAGCTTTACCCTCTTGTTGTAGTACTGAGCTAGGGCCTGTTGATAACTTCCTAATTTAATCTAGGCCAGCTCCTTCTTCTCGTCCAAACTGCCCAAGGCTTCTACCATCAGTTGGTCATTGTCTTCACCGTTTTTGTTTAATTCACTTCGGATCGTGGGAATTCTGACCTATGTGGGGATTACAACTTCTTCTCTGAAGGTAAGGGCAAATGGGATTTCCCCAGCGGGGGTTCGGGGTGTTGTTCTGTAAGCACAGAGCACTCCTAAAAGTTCTTTACCCCATTTCCCCTTAGATTTTTCAAACCTCCTTTTCAAATTGTTTAATATTGTCTTGTTTGAGGCCTTTTCTTGGCCATTCACCTGAGGATGCCTGGGGGGCTGTGTATCTGAGTTGGATATTTAACTCTGAGCAGAACTCCCTAATCGTATTTCCCGTGAACTGCATTCCATTTCACGATGAAAGTGTGTGGTATTCCGAAGCGTGTGACAATGCTCTTCCATATGAATTGTTTTATAATGAAGCGTAGATGATCAAGACTAATATTATCCTGGTCTAACTTAGTCGGATAGGTTGAAGATCAACAAGATATTCATTAATTGATTGGCCTGCATCCTGTTTGAGACTAACAAAAGTATTGCGTGGCTGATATTAATGAGCAAGTCCGGTAGTTTGGACAAGAAGTCCCAAAGATATTTAGTAGTGTCAAACAAATTAAATTGAACATGAATAGTAGGGACAGAAGTGTTACTAAACCAAGTAGTTAATTTGCTATCCCAATCCTTAAGACGATCAACAAACTTGGCATCTTCTTCAGTGGTGTTCTTAACAGGTTTGGAGATATCACCAATAATATCATGCCAGAGCTTACGACCAATTAAGAAACTCTTCATTTGACGAGCTCAAATGATATAATTAGTATCTTTAAGAATGGTGCTAATAGGACGTAAAACGTCACCTTTCTCCATTAAAATTACAAAGAAAATAGGGTTATCTCTTCAAATAGCCACTTGTAACACAAAATAAGACTACATAGCCATGCATCTTAAAATTAATGTAGATGGCCACATTAAATGAGTTAGGAGAGAGGAAACCGTGTGAACTACCAAAAATACCCTTGACTTTCTGAAAAAGCAACTTTCAAGTCAATATGTGAAATCCATTGGAAAAAGAGAGGAGAGATAGTGGTTATGAAAAATTGATAATGGTGGTTTATTTTTCCCTCCTATTTCCATTCTAACCACTTTCAATCTCCCTACTTCAAAAAATTTTCCCCTAAAAAACTTGTTTCATCTGTTCATATTTTCTTTTTTTCCATCTTATTTCCTCTGTTTAAATTTTTTGTTTTTCATCATCAAACAAATGGTCACTTTCTGGATTTTCTTGTCAATACTTCATCCAAATTCATCAATTTTCCCGATTTTGATTGTTTATGATGTGAAACTTGTGCTTTTATATGGCTATTTACAAAATCATGTTTGCTTGTGGCTATTTGATTTCTAGATTTTTTTTATGTTAATAACATGAAACTTGTGCTTTCATGTGGCTATTTTAAAAAAAAACAAACTTCATGTTCTTGTGCTTTCCAGAACATGAACTTCCCACTTGATTTTTAGATTTTTGATGTTTATAAAGAAAACCTGTGTATTTTGTAGTTTTCAGTACAAAAGATTTGTGTATTTTTTATGTACTTTTGTTGTTTATTTAGGCTTTGCTTTTTTATACAAAAGATCTATGTTGAGACGGGAGTGAGGTAGACGCATGTATAATCTATACTACATGTAGTTGGTTTGATATTTGTAGTACTTACCATACATGCTTTTCTTTGTTCAGACACCAAGCACGATGGAGCCAGATAAATCAAAAGGGTGCCAGATGTACGTATTATTTGTACTATACATATGGTATTTTGTACGTATTACAAAAAATCAAAGTTCTCCTGAAACGAGGTTTTTGACCCAATTTCCTAACTTCCAATTTTGAATACATCATAGAATGTATCATGCGTATGGTGTGTACCACATGTACCTTATTATATATGTGTTGTATAAATTGTCATTATTAGAGCAATTATAGTATGCCTTTTTTAGATGTGAATAAGTTTTTATATGTATTTTAACTTTCGAGAATATAGTGTGTAAAAGTTATCATAGGCTATTTTATACGTATAGTGTAAAATTGGAATTCAACGAGAAAAAGGTTTTTGGCCCAAATTGCTGACATCTGAAATTGAATTATATATAAATGTATCATGCGTATAATGCGTACCATGAGTTGCGTGAGTATAGTGCATATTACATGTACCCTATTTTATACGTATTATGTAAAATAGCAATACAACTAGAACACAGGGTCAGACCTCGAAACTTTGTTTAGTTCATCGTCATCCCTGTAAGTAATGTTATAAAAAGGATAACAACATTAATTTGTTACAATGAAAACACGACCAAGTATTACATTTCAATATTCATCATTTGTTTCAAACCGAACTATACATATTACTTATTATACTACTAAAATGAAATGTAAATATATCGTACCAACCGAACTTTATTTCTATACAATTTTAATTATAAACATTAATAAAACAAGATTATTAAAATTACAGAGTATCAATCAGGAAAAAACCATTAAAAATTATGGAAATTATAGGACATTTCATTAAAATAAAGTGTACAACATTGCCTTCAAAGAACATTCATTAGCATGCGGAATCTATGGTTCGTAACAGAGTAAACGCAAAATAATAGATAAAGAGGAGTTTTAGAAAGGGAGGAAATGAATTTTCAAAAACAAAAATAGGAATGTAACTGAAAATGAAATGATATATAAAAAAAAACCATATATGAAAAAGAGGGAAATAAAATTAAAAAAAATGAAATAGGAATGTGACTGAGGGTATAAGTTAGATCCTTATGTATATAAAAATAACATATAACATAATATTTGCTCAAGAAAAAGAGGGAAATAAAAATTAAAAAAAAAAGCAATTGGGTAGCGTGTAAAGCTTCTTAGAGAAGCCTTATCAAGTACCTTGAAAAAAGGGGCTGCACACTGTAAGGACCCGATATTTTGTCATAGGGTAATTAGACAATTATTTATTATTGGTATATTTTAATTACTAATTTTAAGTATGAGAAATTATTTGCTATGTTAATTTTGGTTAATTGGTGATTAACCATAGTTAATTTAACCATGGGTGGTGAAATGAATGAAAATGGAATGTTTAACCATGGTTAGTTTAGCGGAGAGGGTTGGTTAGTAAAAGAAATTAAGGGGCAAGGACTTCTTAGCAAAGGAAATTAGGAGGAGGGGTTTTGGGAGTAAATGTAGGAGGTAGAGGGGGGTAACTGCAATTAGCTTTTAGTTATTAATTTTAACTATGAAAATTAAAAGTATATATAGGGAATTAAGGGAAAAGGAAAATTAAAAAAAAAAAGATCATCATCTTTCTCTTCCCCCTCCAAACCCATGACCCCCCTCTTTCATCTCCTCCATTTTTTGACATTTTCACCTTCATCTAGCTTGAGTTTGTGGGTTAATCCAAGAGGGTTCTTGGTGATTCATGATAGATTCATCTTGGTAGGAAGATTCAAGCAAGTTTTAGGTGGAATTGACTAAAGAATCAAGGTAAGCTTCATCCTAGGGTTTGTAGTTTTATAAGGTTTTTCCATGGAATTATTTTGGGGTTTCTTAATTGGTGTTTAAATTCTGTTATGAGGGTGTTCTTCCATGTTTAAATTCTAGAAAGTTAGTTATGAAAGTGATGGTAACAATCCTAAGAATGTTAATAAATGATTAAGTGGTATTGGAGAATTATGGTTAAGAAGATATTTGAAACCTCCATTAATGGAGTGTTCTTAGCTTTGGTATTATGAACTCTATAGTGTCTTGTATGGAGGAACTATGATTTCTGGATTTTTGGTGATGTTATATGTATGTGTTATATAAGGTTGGTAAGGTGATGAGAATAGAAGAAGTAACGGGAAGAGGTGTTGACTCCGACAATGGTTTAAAAGGGCCGAAGAGCTAGTTAGTTCAAAATCAGAATATGTTATGAATAGTTGTTCACATAAGCATGCCTATTTGTTTAATACTTGAGTTCTTAGTCCATGATCGAGTCATATACTGATTTGAGGATATAATTATGCAATACTTGACATGCTTTTCGGTTTAGACTCGATGGATAGCTTGCGAATAAGCTAATAGAGGAAATGTTTGAAATGTGAACAATGAGATTATGTGAATTTTTAGCATGATGCGTATAGTGATTGAGTCATATACTGCTTGGAGGAATTGTCCTATTTATACTCGTTGAATCGATATTTCGTTATATGATGTTTATTGAAAGAAAGCATGTCAATTCCACTTCATCTCATAACACTTCATTCATGCATATCATATGATCGAATTGTGGACATGGGGTTGTAACTCGTGTAACAGTGTGTGGGTGTTAGACGTTACACGTAGTTACTGTGGCGGTGATGTTGTGTAGCTCCGAGGTGCTATGTAGTGGATGACTCGGATGCTAATGGTTATTGTGATAACCTAGAGAGGTTGATAGAGCTATGACTCGGATGTTGTTTTACCATGGGAATTGAGCGTAGTGAGATGCCGTGTCTTGTGACTGTGATGTGATTTGGGGCGTAGTGAGACGCCGGGTTGTGATGGTATAGTTTGTGAACTAAAAAGGAATGGTAATTGTGATACGTGAAATGTGTTAATGGCTTGACGAAAGCACGAGTTGAAAGGCTTATGGTTTGATTATCATTATCTATACACGTTGCATTGCTGGTTATTTACAACTTTAAACATGTAATTTCTTTTTGTGCATTTTATTATGACCATTCCGCATCACCGTTCATATTCTTTTGTTTTCACTGAGTGCCATACTCAAATGTGCTACAAAACACCTTTCAGGTATCACTAGAGGACAAGGACGCAGAGCTGCAGGTGGTGCTCGTTGAGGATCGAGATGAAGACTTTGGATGGGTCTTCAGACACGCGAGTCACGTCTACGGGTCGTAGTCTTTTGATGATGTTTCTAGAGTTTGGTTTTTAAAACACTTTTATGTAAATATGTGTAAAAGACTTATGTTTTGTAATAATCCCACCGCGGTGCATTGCGACCTCTTTACCACGTACTTTATGACTTTTACTATTTAGATGATAACTCTGGACACTTTAATGATATGAAATGGCCGACGAGCCGAGTTTTCCTTTTCTAAACTGAGCTGGCTTTCATAACGTTATGTGTTTTCCATGTTTGTTTTTCCAATGTTTCGTGTTAGGTTAAATAACCTATGATCGGTCCTTGTTTCCGTTGCGTACTCGCGTCCTAGTCTTTTATAATAAGCCGAGTCGTCACACACACATTTCTAGAAATCAGTTTCCTCCAACCACTATCAACTCTTTCACATACACCATTTTTCACACAATAATGATTGTAGTCCAAAGGTAAAACATGTATGAAAATAAGACAAAAATATTTAGGTGACTATCTACTCTAAAATACAGAATGGTTGCTATGTACTTAAATGGGGACTAAAAAGTGGCTATCCCATCATTATCTCAAGAAAATAAGGTCATCGATTCTCGGGCAGTAGTGTCAAATGCGGGCAGAGAACAAAATGGAACGCTTCTTTTCTCGCTGTCTCGAACACTGAGAAGAAAGAGAGAGGGGCGATCCAGCTGAAAACGCAGAGAGGCTTTACCCACGGATAGCGTTATTCTGAGAAACAAAAAATCGCCGGCTCTTTCAAAAAAACATATATCGCTTTCGTCGGATCTGTCAAGAAAAAACGAAGGTTCTGGAACAGAGAATAACAAAAAAAACGTCGATGGAAGGAGAAACGGGAGCTGGGAATCTTCGAGACAAAGGAAAAGGTAGAAGACAGGTGAAGAGATCCGAAAGAGACAGATTCGGAGACAGGAAGAAAAATTCTTCAATATTACAGGTATTGAATTGAATTCTGAATTGTATCCGGGCTGATGGAATTTATAGCATATTGTTCTTTGCACAAATTCAGTCACTGATGTTCAAGTAATTCAGTTAACAAATAGTTTTGAAGGGTAACAGAAAATTCACCCATGAACCTATTTTTTTCGAGGTGTTTATGGCAAGGCTTGGATTGGTTAAGCATCTCATGGTCATGGGTGATCTCTCTTTTCTTGATTCTTCACCTTTTGCCAAGCTTTTGAATGATTGTTCTCGTTCAAAGTCGGTTCGAGACACGAATCGTGTCCATGCTTGCGTAATTAAATCCCCGTTTGCGTCTGAAACTTTTATCCAGAATAGGCTCATTGATGTTTATGGGAAATGTGGATGTGTGGATGAAGCTCGCAAGCTGTTTGATAGAATGCCTGAGGGAAATAGAAATACTTTCTCTTGGAACTCCATTATTTGTGCTTTGACTAAGTCGGGGTTTCTTGATGAAGCTGTGCGAATCTTTGAGAAGATGCCAGAAGCTGATCAGTGCTCATGGAATTCTATGATTTCGGGTTTTGAGCAACATGATCGCTTTGATGAAGCTTTAAAGTATTTTTCTCAAATGCATAGTCATGGTTTTTTTATGAATGAATATTCATTCGGTAGTGCTGTCAGTGCTTGTGCAGGTCTACAAGATTTCGAGCTCGGTTCTCAAATCCATAGTTTAATTTATAGGTCAAATTATTTATCAGATGTATATATGGGATCAGCTTTAATAGATATGTATGCTAAATGTGGAAGAGTTGACTATGCTCAGAGTGTTTTTTATGGAATGAGCGTGAGAAGCAGAGTTTCCTGGAACAGTTTGATTACATGTTATGAACAGAATGGACCAGCTAATGAGGCTCTTAGTGTTTTTGTTGAGATGATGGGTTGTGGGATTGAACCTGATGAGGTAACGCTTGCTAGTGTTGTTAGTGCATGTGCAACTGTATCAGCAATCAGAGAAGGCCAACAGATTCATGCTCGTGCATTGAAATGTGATGAATTTAGAAATGATCTTATTTTAGGAAATGCACTGGTTGATATGTATGCAAAATGTAACAGGATTAATGAGGCTAAGATAGTTTTTGATTGGATGCCGATTAGGAATGTGGTGTCTGAAACCTCAATGGTAAGTGGGTATGCGAAAGCATCAAGTGTCAAAGCTGCAAGATGTATGTTCTCAAATATGATGGTGAAGGATGTGATTACTTGGAATGCACTTATTGCTGGGTGTACACAGAATGGAGAGAATGAGGAGGCACTTCTACTCTTCCGTCATCTAAAGAGGGAATCTGTTTGGCCAACACACTACACCCTTGGCAATCTCCTCAATGCTTGTGCAAATCTTGCTGATCTGCAGCTTGGCCGGCAGGCACATTCACATGTTTTAAAACATGGATTTCGATTCCAATCTGGGGAAGAGTCTGATATTTTTGTAGGGAATTCTCTGATAGATATGTATATGAAATGTGGATCAGTTGAAAATGGTTGTCAAGTGTTTGAACATATGGTGCAAAGAGATTATGTCTCGTGGAATGCTATGATAGTAGGTTATGCGCAAAATGGTTTTGGCAGTGAGGCTCTTGGAGTTTATAGTAAAATGTTGGAATCGGGAGAGAAACCAGATCATGTTACAATAATTGGTGTTCTTTGTGCTTGTAGTCATGCAGGGTTGCTTGATGAAGGTCGCTATTTCTTTCAGTCAATGAGTGCACAACATGGTTTGCTGCCATTAAAGGACCATTATACATGTATGGTTGATTTACTTGGCCGAGCTGGCTGCCTTGAAGAAGCTAAAAATCTAATAGACGAAATGCCTATGCAGCCTGATGCTATTGTTTGGGGATCTCTGCTTGCTGCTTGTAAAATGCATCGCAACATCAAATTGGGGGAATATGTAGTAGAGAAGCTTTTGGAGGTGGATCCTGCGAATTCCGGGCCATACGTTCTTCTCTCAAATATGTATGCTGAACGTGGGAACTGGGGGAACGTTGTGAGAGTGCGAAAGCTGATGAGAAAGAGAGGAGTGATTAAGCAGCCAGGTTGCAGTTGGATCGAAATTCTGGGTCAGTTGAATGTTTTCATGGTTAAAGACAAAAGGCATCCAAGAAAGAAAGAAATCTACACTCTTTTGAAGACACTTTTACAACAGATGAAAAGAGCTGGATATGTACCAGATGTTGTCGACGATGAGATCGACGAAGAGCAGAATGAAAATGAGATACCCGCATCTTATGCTTACCAGTTTGAAATGCCAGCTTCTATTGCTGTCAGGTGACTTGTTTGACATTCATTTCATTTTACTGATTTCATTTGATTTTACTAATTATAACCCAAATCCGAAGCTATTAAACTTAAATTTTTATAGGAAAGAGAAAAAAACATAACCCATTTTTTATTGCAACCAGCTTATACTTCCTTTTTTAATCAGATTCATGTCATAGAAGGGTATTATATAATTGAACCTCAAACTATAAATTATTCAATCATAGTTTCTCATATTAATTTATGTTCTGTTTGTCAGTACCATCACATGTTAATGAGGATTTATTATTCCAGAAAACTGTGCTCTCTATAATCACACATATCATTATAATTTTTGTTAGAAATTACATCTCTTTTTCTTGTTTCCTTCTACATTTCTGGATAGAAATACGTTAACCATAATCATACACGTCAGAAAACATGTTCCAACACTTCCCTGAACATTAGAATTTGTTTATCAAAAACCCTTCAAATTAGTATTTGAATAGTGATATGACTTCTGATATCAGTGAGTTCCCCACTATGATTTTTGGAACATTACCAAGCAATTTTCTTAGTAATATTAGTAAAAACAGCAGTTTTAAAAAATATTTATAAATATAGCCAATTTTGATAATGTGAATCAATGATAAATATTGAATTACATATTTTTACACTAAGTTTATCACTGATACACACATTTTTCATTGTTAATCACTGATTAACATAGTAAAATTGCTATATTTGTAAATACTTTTTAGAGTTAACAATTTTACAAATATTTCATCAAAATATCTTTATCCAGGTGATATTTCCAACAATTTTTATTGGTGGAATTTAATATTTGTGAATTTAGTTGTCGAATTTGTTTTATGATTTAATTATTGATTCACATATTTGTGCCGTTTGATTATTAGAAAGTTTGATATAATTTCATATTGTTAATTTTGGCTTAAGCTTTTTTAAAATTATTAATTCGACATCAACCCTATTTACCTTTCTCTAATATTGGGCTTTGAAGTAATCCATCTTCGTTATATTGTTATGAAACCCATTTTGACCCACATATGTTTGAGTGAACTGAAAATTTTAAAAATAAAATTAAAAATTCAGGTTAAGTAAATCAATTATTAACATTGAAAGTATCGAAATTGATTGATTGTATTTCATTGGCTAACTATTTTTTTTTTTAATTATTAGCCTATTATTATTAAATATTATATTTTAGTTATCATTTTTTTTATGATAGTAAATCATTAAATATATCAATCAATAATTAACCATGTTGATTGTCATTGGAAGAATAAATTATTGACTGATGTTTATAATTTGTTTGAAAACTACCATTCTATAGAAGGTTGGTACAAAAAATGGATTTTGAAGTCTGGGTGGCTCAATCATGAAATTGTATGAATTATTAAATTTTATAAAAAATGGTTGAAATAGCCTTCTAATTTTTATATAGTTTTTAATAGTGATAAAAATTGAATATTGACTTGAATACTTAAAAAAAATCACTTCTCCATATGTTTAAAAAAGCACTATTAACCAATATGGGTTGGTATAATGGTCAAGGGGTTGGTTTCCTAACTTGAAATCATGGGTTCAAACCATGTTGGCCACCTACCTGGGATATTATCCTATGAGTTTACTAACACCAAGTGTTTTAGGGTCATGTGGTTGTCCCGTGAGATCAGTCGAGGTGTGCGTAAGCTTGCCCGATCACTCACTGTATAAAAAAAAAACACTATTAGATTGGTCATTTATACGAATTCTCAAAAAAAAAAAAGTAATAAACTATAAAGTGAGAAAACAGAAATATCAGGTATCTAAAAACGGATTAGTAATGAAAGAAGTTTATCCATAGATTTATAAACCTTACCTTATTAGGTCCTTCATCTTTCTAATATGAGATATTTTCTATGTCTTGGCAAGATAGTGGCTTTTTTTTTGTTCACCATTCTCAGACTGGATCCCATTATTAGATTGCATGCTCGTTTGAGTTCGTTGAGTTAGGATATCATCTTAAAAATTATGGGCTTCCATAACAAAATCAATTGATAACAAAGGAGTTACATAGATTTGTATATCTTGTTAAATTCTTTTATCTTTTGAGAATATAAGAAAGAAAAAACAATATTGTTCTCATAATTAATGGTATCTAAGAATGAGAATAGGTTTGGGATACGACCTTTCTTGTCCTAGACATTGTGAGAAATTTTAATCCTTATAATCACCCAACCATCCAATTTTAAGGAATTAGAACCGGGGATAGGATGGAAATATTGTAGAAATAATAAATATTTTTAAAAATATTGTATATCTGAAAGAATTTTTAATTTTAATATAAATCGCATATTGTGTATACGATTTCATAAGAAATCACATATTGTGTTTGCATACAGAGTATGCGATTTTATTAGCATGTTAAAATCGCATAATGCGATTTTAAGATATCTTCTCAACTATTTCAACTATTGCAATTTGTATTATCACAAATATTTTTTTATTTAATTTCTATTGCAATTTCTAAATTATTACATGATGATTTTTGAACTTTCCATAATTTTAATAATATCACCCCAATTTAAATATAAAATATTTTTCAATATTAATGATTATCCACTTTTAAGTCATCCCAAATTCAAATATTAAATATAAATAATAAATTACAATTGAAGTCTAAACAAATTTTTGGACAAATAAAAAAAAAAGAAGATAAAACGCAAATGAGACCCCTGTGGTTTTCTTCCAAATGTATGAACAACAACCGTGGTTTGAAAATGGCAGATCACACCCATGTGGTTTCAATTTTTTTCAATCAGACCACTCCCCTTCAATGTCAATAGTTTTCTTTTAGCCATAACTTCTTCGTTTGGACTCCGACTTGGATGATTCAAGATGTTTTAGAATCCTCATTTCGGTCTCTACGCTATGGTCACTTCAAAACTTCTAAATTGTCAATAACCAAAACAGTTAACAGTGTCAATCATACTTAGTATTTTGATGTTAATAAACTCTTTTATTTATTAATCACTTAAAAGTTTCGAAGTGATTATTATGTAGAGTCCGAAATGAGGATTCCAAAACATCTTGAATCATCCAAATCGGATTTCAAACGAAGAAGTTATGGCTAAAAGAATATTATTGACATTGAAGAGGAGGAGTCTGATTGAAAAAAATTAGAACCACAGGGGTGTGATTTGCCATTTTCAAATCACAGGGGGTGTTCATGTATTTGGAAAAAACCACAAGGGTCTCATTTGCATTTTACCCATAAAAAATATAAAATAAACAAATACATCATTGATGCCCTTCTGTCCCACACGGAGGTCATCTCCTATTACGAGGAGGGTGAACGCGTCCTATCGGGGTTCTATATAAATCATCAGTAATATGTGAAAGGCCTGCACCATCGAGAACCTAAGTTGGTCTTATAACATGTGAAGGATCGACACCATCACCATCATCAATACGACGCCTCCCTCGTCCCCGTCCCTGTCCTCGAACTGGTACTGGTTCTGGATCTCGTGGTAAATCAACATCACTATCAGGTCCAGGAATGACAACCTGTGAAAATATTGCTTGCGATCCTGGGGTCGATACCATGACAAAATGGGGAGATGATGGTTTACTAAGATAGTGATATGTGGTCTCTAGCTAAGCGTGATCCATATCCTCAGTATTCACCTCCTCGGGAACTGCCTCATCACGAGCACAGTGTGTAGGTGGACAACGTCCTCGTCAAAAGCGAGGATCTGGATGCTCCAAGCTGAACAAAGTATTGAATTCATTCATATGAGGAAGACAATCTCTAATATAGTCTCGAGTTTCCATATCAGGACAGTGTAACGAAACATTTTGTAGTCTAGCAAGTAATTATAACAAAGAAGATTATTAATTTGCGAAGAATTTACGAAGATGAAATAAATAAATAAAAACAGCTTTAATGACTAAGTCAAAAGCGGTCGCATGTCGAGTAATGAACATGCGGGCTATATAGGTATACCACTCTATTTACTCATTCTCACAGTCACCAGGTGAGTGAACATGATGTCCATCAATAATATGAGATCGTTGATCTGCCCATCGTGCTATGAGGTGTGCATGTTGGATCCTCCAATCAGTATCTTTGTGCCCTCGAAGATCCAATGTGTGTAAACATTGATCTGTATCACATGGTGTCAGGATGTCTTGTCTAAGACCAAATTGTCGGATCACTCGATCTGGATGATGCCACTCAACAATAAGAAAGCAAATGAGTGGGCTAATACTAGGTCAGACGTCACAACCATTTATACAGTAGTCCGATAATGATATCATGTGATGTAAATAAGGTTCTCACACGATTTAAAACGTTTAAAAATATTAGTTATAGAATCCAGTAAACCACAACTCATTAAACCACAATCCATAAACTGAAATATATACATCATTTTCACCTAATTGATCCACCATGTACCTATACTGGAGCAAAACGTGAGTCGAAATTTCAGTGGTGTAAAAATCATCTTTCTTGCTGCAAATGTAAATTACAAACTAAATCTTAAAATATATTAGTATGTTAAGTAAATGTATAAAGAATAAATAAGATATATGTAATGTACCGTGCACTCAAAGATAGATCAACATTTGAATGGACATGTGTAAGTAATCGTTGAGGAGCAATAGAAGGAAATTGATCTCATGCTTACAACTAGAGTAATATCAGTGCGCCAGCTATCTCATGGGCGTCTCTGGAAAAAGTCGTACACATTTCTCGATACAACCAGGATAAATATGCAGATCCCCAACTAAAGCCACCGGTTATCTCGAAGTTCTCTAGTAAGGGTAAAAACATTAAACGTATTAAATTACTTGATTTGTCTGCGGACATACACCCACCAATTAGTTGCATAATATACGCTCGTACATGACGTTGTAATGTAATCTCATCAGCATCATCAGACAGTACTCTGAATTGCTGTTCCAACCATGTTAAAGATAGACGTTACCCACTTAAATGTGCACTGAATGGGGTGACACCTAATAAACGCTCACATAAATCTATCCATCTAAGTGAGATTGATCCAATGACTACCTCGCCATCTATAACTAGTCTGAATAAGATCGAGATATTCTGTAAAGTAATGGTGCGCTCCCCCATAGGCATGTGAAAAGTATAGGTCATCGGTTTCCATCGCTCGATGAATGCTGTAATCAAATGCCAATATAAGGCTATAAACCCTATCCGAGATATCCTATAAAATCCCGTCTGTCGTAGGTATACATCTATCCGGGGATCATGCGAAATACTACGCACACTGGTCTCCATATGCCTACAAGTAAGAGCAGGTGTCATTCGATCGACCCACACTAAACTAGATCGATGGATATCATGTCTATGTAAAATATCTGGGTCTCTAGATCCTGGATTCATCACTAAATGAATACATTGTATGTATAAATTATCAAAATTCTTTACAAATAAAAAACATATAATTGCATAAAATTCAAATATAAATTTCATGAAGTCAAATATGAATGATCAAAGCCAATACAAATAAAAGTGTCTACAATGGTGTGTTCCTCGAATGTGATGTGCTCCCCTCATTTGTTGTGTTTCCCTGCTTATTAGGGCATTTCCTGCGATTGCTTATAAATCCCAAATCTTAACTTTCGACTTGATTCTCTCAAGTCCATCTCATTACGAATTCTACTACTTCGTAGTCTGCCTAGCCCCCCTTAATAACAATCGATTAGGATGTACCAAATCAAAAGTAGGATAAGGCCATTCCGCTTCATGTGATTATGTCCACTCTGCTTGCAAATCCCAAATCTTAACTTTCGACTTGTTTCTCTCAAGGTCATCTCATTATGAATTAGGTTGTACAATCGATTAGGATGTACCAAATCAAAATTAGGATAAAGTCGTTCCTATTATTAAGGGGTGAGCAGACCACGAAGTAGTAGAATTCGTAATGAGATGGACTTGAGAGAAACAAGTCGAAAATTAAGATTTGGGATCTGTAAGCAGGATGGACATAATCGCACGAAGTGAAATGACCTTATCCCATTTGATTTGGTACATCTTAATCGATTGTTATTAAGTGGGGTGGGCAGACCACAAAATAGTAGAATTCGTAATGAGATGGACTTAAGAGAAACAAGTCGAAAGTTAAGATTTGAGATTTGTAAGTAGGATGGACATAATTGCAAGAAATGCCTAATAAGGAGGAAAACACAACACATGAGGGGAGCACATCACATTCGAGGAACACACATTGTAGACACTTTTATTTATATTTGACTTTGATAATTCATATTTGACTTTATCGAATTTGTATTTGAATTTTATGGAATTATTTTTTTTATTTGTAATGGATTTTGATCATTTATATATACAATGTATTCCTTTAGTGATGGATCCAGGACTTAGAGACTCATATATTTTACATAGACAGGATGTCCATCAATCCAGCTGGTGTGGACGATCGAATGACACCTAAACTTACTTGTAGGTGTAGGGTGACCAGTGTGCGTAGTGTTCCGCATGATCTCCTGGATTAGATGTATACCTACGAAAGAAAGGATTTTATGGGATATCTCGAATAGGGTTTATAGCCTTTGATTGACATTTGATTAAAGCATTCATCGAGCGATAGAGACCGGAGACCTATACTTTTCACATGCTTATGGGGCAGTGCACCATTCTTTACAGGATATCTCGATCTTATTCGAACAACCTATAGATGGCGAGGTAGTCATTGGACAATCTCACTTAGATGGATAGATTTATGTGAGCGTTTATTAGGTGTCACCCCATCCAGTGCACATTTAAGTGGGTCACGTCTATCTTTAATATGGTTGGAACAACAATTCAGAGTACTACTTGATGATGCTGATGAGATTACAATACAACATCATGCATGAGCGAATATTATACAACTAATTAGTGGGTGTATGTTCATAGACAAATCAAGTAATGTGGTACATTTAATGTTTTTACCCTAACTTGAGAACTTCGGATAGCCGGTGGCTTTAGTTGAGGATCTGCATGTTTATCTTGGTTGTTTCGAGAAATGTCCAAGACTTTCCAGATACGCCCATGAGATAGCTGGCGCACTGATATTACTCCAGCTGTGGGAATGAGATCGATTTCCTTCTATTGCTTCTTAGTGATTACATACACATGTCCATTTATATGTTGATATACTTTTAGGTTCATGGTACATTACATATATCTTATTTCTTCTTTGTATGTTTACTTAACATACTAATATATTTTAGCGTTTAGTTTGTGATTTACATTTGCAAGTGGAAAGATGATTTTCCACTATTGAAATTTCGACTCACGTTTTGCTCCAATATAGGTACACGCTGAATCAATCAGGAGAAAATGATGTATGTATTTCAGTTTATGGATTGTGGTTTAATGAGATGTGGTTTACTGGATTCTATAACTAATATTTTTAAACGTTTCAAATCGTGTGAGAACCTTATTTACATCATATGATATCATTGTCGGACTACTATATAAGTGGTCGTGACGTCTAATCTAGTATTAACCCACTCATTTGCTTTTATATTGTTGAGTGACATCATCCAGATCGAGTGATGCGACAATTTGGTCCTAGACAAGACATCCCGACATCATGTGATACACATATCTGTTTACACACATTGGATCTTTGAGGGTGAAGAGATACTGATTGGAGGATCCAACATGCACACCTCATAGCACGATGGGTAGATCGATGATCTCATATTATTAATGGACATCTTGTTCATTCACCTGGTGACTGTGAAAATGAGTCATAAGAGTAGTATATCTCTATAACCCGCATGTTCATTACTTGACATGCGGTTGCTTTTGACTTTATATGGTGAGTCATTAAAGTTGTTTTATTTATTTATTTCATCTTCGTAAATTCTTCGCAAATTAACAATATTCTTGGTTATAATTAGCTTGTTAGACTACAAAATGTCTCGTTACACTGTCCAGATCTGGAAACTCGAGACTGTATTAAAGATTGTCTTCCTCATATGAATGAATTCAATACTATGTTCAGCTTGGAGCATCCAGATCCTCACTTTAGACGAGGACGTCGTCCACGTGCACACCATGTTCATGATTAGGCAGTTCCCAAGGAGGTGAATACACTATTATAGTAAACCATGATAACTCATAATTACGCCTATTTATTAGTGGTAATATCTCCAAAATAATTAAAATATGACCGTTAATTGATTTAAATGTCCATAATATTGTTAATCATTGAATTTCATGAACGTAGGCGAAAACAACGCTCAATCAGATCGAAAATAGAGAAGTTATCCCCATTTTAGTGTTCAAAACGTCACGTCGTTCGACAGTAAGACTTGGTGGCCGCGGCCTGCAGAAAATCAGATCCTGGGAATGCGACGTGAAAAAGGAAAAATATTATTAATTTAGGCCCTTGACGTCAGCAGTGTATGGAAAAAGGTGCACGATGTCGTCAGTGTGCACATGGGCTAATTATGGAGGAAGGAACGTGTCGCTCCCATTTAAGTGACACGTCGGTCAGCAAAAATAAAATAAACACCTTATGGAAGCGTCCGACTCGGCTTCGGCTCTAGCGTGTGGCTTCAAACTCATTTCAGGCTTTTCTTATTTTCAATCCGTTTTTATCTCTTTTTGGCCTATTTAAAGCCTCATTCACTCCCAATTTCAAAATCCCTTCTCCTCTTATTTTTCTTAGGACTTTTAGATAGTTTTTATTATATTTTCTAGTTAAATTCTTTATTCCAACTAGAGGATTATCGAGGTTTTGTCTATAAATTTATGAGGTTTTGTTCTTAATTTTATTTCTATTTTCTATTTATTCATACTTTCTCTTTGCATATTTTATTGTTGATTAATTTTTGTGCAAATTTGCCATATTCTCAATTGGGAATTTTTCATCTTGCTAGTTAGAACGTTAAATCCATAATTGTTTATTTGTTCTAATACAAGTAGCATAATATCATAAATTGATTAGGACACTTTTTAATTTATGTTATGAGAATTTATGATCTAACTTAAATGAATCGATAGTACTGTATTTGTTAGTTAGAATTGGATTCTTCTCTTCTTAATGCTGTTAATGGGTTAAATCTTATTATTGTATTGTTAGGTTATCTTTTAATTAGGGAGGTAGTCATTAGATCGTATCTTGGCTATCGAAAAACTAAAGAACGCTTGTTGTTTCGGCGACTTCCAACTAATTTAAAGAAGAATTTAGGAATGCATGTTTAGTAATCGATGAACAAATTAATGAACCATAACTGAGATTAAACCTTTAATTGGAAGCTTTCTCTATTGATTTTCTTTATTTTTCTTTTTATTTTCAAAACTCAAAACCCTTCTTTTGTTAACTTTAATTTAATCCTCTTTTCCCTGTGGAGATCGACCTTACTCACCACTACTACAAAATTCTAAATTCCAAGAATAAGTATTTATTTTTTGTGGTTTCGACACCCATCAAATTTTGGCGTCATTGCCGGGGATTCGGTGTTAATTAAATTGTCGTTTTTGTTTTTATTATTTTATTTTTATTTTTAATCATCTGTTTAGTGTTTCAGATCCTATGGCCAACTATGATTTAATTTCTCCTAAATATACTCTAACTGAAATTATTGAAGCATCAACTTTGAGAAAGGAACAACGTGTAGATTCAAGTAGAATCTAAGCCGTATCTTACCATACAGCCAACATGTATCCTACTTTTCAAGACATTTATTATAAGTATGACAATTCAGTTAGAGGATTTCAAGGCCAACAACAAATGTATTACACTTCATACTCATATACTTATGATTCCGGATGGAGAGATCATTCAAACTACAGTTATGGATCAACGCCATATTGCCATGAATTTCAACCTTCATATCTGAATCCACCTAAACAATCAACTTTTCTGGCGAGTCTAGATTTAGTAGAAATTGTTAATTATTTTGTTACTAACACTCAACAGTTTTAGCAGGAGAGGTTGGAAAGCAGTAAAATATTGCAAGCTCAACTAGATGAGCTAGAAGCTATAGTAAATAGAATGACAACTCAAGGTAATTTGCAATCTCAAACTATGGTTGAATCGATTTCAAATGTTAGTGCAATAACTTTGACAGATGGAGATGAACCAAATTTGAATGAGACAGAGTGTGGATACACCTTAGAAGAGGATGAAAAAGAAGTTGTCTGTGACGACCCGTCACTTTTAAAATAAATTAAATCAGAGAAAACAGCGGAGGTCTTTTATTTTAAGAAAAATTGGCGTGGTTTTGTTTGAAAATTGGCTAGCCAAAAACCTGTTTACATCCTAATTTTTCAAATCTAATAAAATCATATGGACTTTAAGTCCCAATCAGGAGTTCAAATATTTCACATCATAAAAACTACATCAAAAGCTCTTATGAGCTAAATACAACATATACATCATCAAAGTCTTTGAAATTCATAAAATAATTACAGACTTTACAACAACGAGTACATCTCGATGTCAACATCCCTCGATCACGCAGCACCATCTCAAAACCTAACGGTGCAGACTCAAGTGCAGCTAACTCAACAAACTCAAAAGAAATAAAAGAATGCCCCAGAATCAAATAAAACAAAAGCCGAATGGCCCAAAACTGTCAAAGTACCAGTACTACAGTACCTGCAGCCTCGGCCTCCTCTCTGGTGGCAAATACACGAGCCGGATGCTGAACAGGTGGAGGATGAAGGTCGTGGCGGTGGAGGAAATGGCAAGGGCGGTGAAGGTAATATCTGTGGTGGTGGAACAACAGGTGGAAGTCTAAACTGCTGTGCCTGTCCACCCTGACCTCTACCCCTGTACTGACCTCTACCTCGGTCCTGACCTCTGCCTCGATCCTGACCTCTGCCTCTAACCGGAGGAGCATAAAAAGCAGATGGTGCCTGATATGGTCTCTGCTGAACACCCTGACCCGGGTAACCATACTGTAGTGGCTGTGCCTGATATGCACTACACCGTCTAGATATATGACCCTCCTGACCACAAGATTAACATGTAGGTGGTAGGGGAGCTTGTCCCTGTGCCCTCGGCTGTCTAAACTGGACTCCGCCCCGAGCATGCTGCTGCTGCTGTCTCTGCTGAGGCAGTGGTACTCGACCAGTATGGTCGTCCTCTGCCTTCTTCTTCTGAGAGGAAGTCTCTCCTGTAGCAGCTAGTTTGCCCTTCCTTTCTTCAGATGCCAAATCTAAAGAAAGGGCAAACTCTAAAGCTTCCTCGTAGGTAGTCGGACGTAAAGTACGTAGATGACCCCTAATCTCGGCTCTCAATCCCACCAAAAACCTCTTCATCTTACTCGGAGGGTCGGCAATCTGTCCAGGAGCAAACCTAGACAATCGATCAAACTCTTGCTCGTACTCTGTCACTGATCTATCACCCTATTTTAGGGTCAGAAACTCCACCTCTAATCGATCTCATAAATCAGCTGAGTAATATTTCTCATAAAACCTCTCTCTAAATACCTCTCAAGTAACCTCCATAGTAAGAGAAAGTGATCTATGAAGGCCTCTCCACCAATACAAGGCATCATCAACAAGAGAAAATGTACCACAGTGGACCTTCAGCCGGTCCGGGCACTCAATAAACTCGAAGGCTCTCTCAACCCTATCAATCCATAACTCTGCAATAGATGCATCCAATGACCTACCATCAAACTCAGCAGGTGCATAACGTTTATACTCTCTCAGAGTCCTAGCAGCATCAGTAACACCAACCTGAACAACTGCTACATCTGCTGCTCTCGGTGGAGGTATAACAGGCAGAACGGGTCTACCAGCATCCCGTAATAAATCTAGATATACATCCTCAGCGATGTAAACTCCTCACCCCTGAACAGGTGGCGGTATAACAAGAATCTCAGGTGGAGGTACAACAGGAATCACAGGTGGAGGTGTAGGGTTACGGGCTCGGCCTCTACCCCTCACAGGAGCAGCCGCCCTAACACCAGCTCGTCTAGCACGCCTTCTAGGAGGCATACTACATCATAGTCAAAATAACTTGATAAGTTACTAGTAAAAGAGGATTCACCACTCTTTTACCAAATCGAAATAAATATGCTAGTTTAAAGATAAAGGTCTAGGAATACCTGGTGCTGCTGGTCTCAGATGATGACTTTGAGAATGGACTTAAAACAAAACATGAAATACAAACATGCATCGCATGTAGTCTACAGAACCCGTCGGCTCTGATACCAACTGTGACGACCCGTCACTTTTAAAATAAATTAAATCAGAGAAAACAACGGAAGTCTTTTGTTTTAAGAAAAATTGGCGTGGTTTTGTTTGAAAATTGGCTAGCCAAAAACCTGTTTACATCCTAATTTTTCAAATCTAATAAAATCACATGGACTTTAAGTCCCAATCAGGAGTTCAAATATTTCATATCATAAAAACCACATCAAAAGCTCTTATGAGCTAAATACAACATATACATCATCAAAGTCTTTGAAATTCATAAAATAATTACAAGAGTGAATTGTGGCTGAGATAAACAATGAACTTTTGATGAAAAATCATAAAGGCCGACCAACTGGTTCACAACCATTCCCTGAAGTGAATGCTATGGTATATATGTTGGAAAAATTCAATATTTGGGACCACAAATGTAAATATTAAATGTATATGCTATTTTTTGGTTAGCCAAATAAAATGATCTACTAAAGTATTAATATTGGCTTAAAAGAGTAATTATATAATCTCATGGATTTTAATAAGCATAGATACCATTTGGAATTTCTAATTTGATGAAGGGGACAAATTGGAAATTCACATTGTAAATAACTCCCATCAGCTATCTGGGTAGTTAACAAAAGGGGGTTATGGTCCCATCCAGGGTCGGCCCTGGACATGTCTATCCAGGGCTTTGACACAGGCCCCAAATTTTTTAGGGCCCACTTTTAAAAAAAATCTTTATGTATTCTTTAGGTTAGACTGTGTTCGTTTTACTTATTTTATTTGGGTGATCGTTGTGTGAGATAAGCTTGAGATTTTGGGTGATTTTAGATCATCCTAAGGTTGGGAAAGTGACATTTTTTTCAGAATTTAATATTTCCATGTTCAAGCCACTTAAAAGTCAGTTTTGGGTATAAACGACATTTCTAGACTAGAAACCGAACTTAAGCTTGTCAAGCATTCCGGTAGTGATATTTTTAGGTAAATCATGTTGTTTTGGTGCCTTAAACAACATGGTTGGAATTTTGCATTAAATTAGGGCCATACTTAATGAAAAATATGTCGTTAAGGGGAAAATTATAATTGTGCATGACGTAATTTCACTTAACGGGGTAGGTTCGTTCCATTTGATCAAATAGGAAAGAATAAACAAAGTAGGCTCGCTTGTGTGCTTAAAAAACACATAAGAAGAATACCTGAAAAGGTTGAAAAGTGGAAACACGTGTTTGATGCTTTTGAGCGAGAAACTCATTTTTGTTTGTGAACATTAGTTGAGTTAAGACATTATGTAAAATTGACCCTATTTAAGGTTGAGAGAACTAGTTGGAAGATGTGAGGTCATTAGGGCTTAAAGGATTTAGAAAAACTTCTCATGACATTACTTTTCTTTAAATATTTTCTACTCATTGGGCGTAGCCTCATGATGCTACATATTTTTTTCAGGTAAAAAGAAAAAGAAAGTTGGTAACTAACGATGTTTCGTGACCGGTGGTCCATTGGACCGGATTTACACGCCGACAATAATTACTTCTTCTCATTAGTTTATTTGGGTTGAATTATGTTATTTGGTTATTTGTTCATTTTAACATTTGCTTGTGTTTAAAAATGTTGAGATTGATTGAGAATTTTAGATTGATGTTTTTATCGATTTTGGTGTTTAAAAATAAGATCGATCGATTGTGAATGAATTTTTGCTATTATATTTAAATGAGAAGAGTCTTTGGTTTAAATTTAGCTTCCGCTGTTTATTGTGTATTTTTTCATGTTTTGGGAAATTTTGTGTTGTTACATATACATCAAAACGATCTATCTAATGACTAGATTTTTAGATTTGGTCCCCGTAATTTTAGATTTCATTTCTATTCAAGGTAAATTATAAATAACGCCCTTGTGGTTTCGATCAAATGCATGAACAATCCATGTAGTTTAAAAATGGCAATTCACACTAATGTACTTCATGATTGAAAAAGATTATCGAAACGGGTTTGGATCTTCCAAACCTTTTTCAATCATTTTGGTTTCTCTATAGTTTTCTCAGAGAGAGTACCTTCTTTGATGGCATAAGAAGATACGTGAAAGTTATTGCAGAGGAATGGGGACCATAACGCCTCTTTTAAACTGCCTAAGAAACTGCTTAGTCAGTTAAAAGATAAAGTTTCATAATTTCTAATTTGGCCCCTCAGCAAATTAGAAATTATATATGGTATCTATGCTTATTAAAATTCTATGGAATTATGTAATTATTCTTGAGCCAACACTAAACCATTAGTAGATCACTTTATTTGACTAACTAAAAGTAGCATATACATTTAATAATTACATGTGTGGTCCCACATATTGAATTTTTCCAACAATAAGAACTTGAAATCGATTTGGGAGAAGCTTCGATTTTCTTATGAATTGTCTGATTCCTGTGTGTTAACTTATCCTCATTGCATATCACCTATGAAATGTTTGATTGTTTCATGGATTTGGTTCCTTTTGTATCTGAATCTCCAACCACGGAGACAACAACGATAAGAGATATACATATTGTTGTAAAACCTTTTAATCTATTCATGATCCTTGTTTGATATTGCACTGCAATTTTTTTTTAATAAAATGTATGTTATTGTTGGGCTATTTTACACTTGTATAAAATGAAGATTTTGATATGTAGTGATTATAGAGAAGGTTGGTTCTAGAAATGGAAAGAAATCAAGTATCGGGTGTGATGATTTTTCGGTGATATGGAGTTGAGTATAGTAGGAAAATGGGTTCAAAAGTGGCAACGGAGCTCAAATTAGAGGTGAGGGGTTTGGGTTCAATTTATCGACAGTGGGGGTTATGGTCATATGGTTTGAGTTTACGGCCATGGGAATGTTTATCCGGTGAAGGCTAGGGAATAAGATGAAGTGATGAGAGAGAAAGAGAGGGTGAAGAGAGATCATTACTTTAAATTATATAAATAAATAAATATTAGTATAAAATTCATTAAACATGCCACCTCATTTAAAATGTCATGTCACCAATAAAGTAAATATCACATGAGATTTTGGTTAAGACAAATAATTAATGGATCAGAAATTCAATAAAATTAAAGTTAGCAACCTATCCATGGAATAGATCTCAAAATGAGATCCGAGGGGAAATTACATAATTTGATAATTTAAAAGTAATTATCAAATGCAGACAGGGAAATTACTCAAATCAATGGCATAAGAAAGCTAGATGGTGAAACCAACCATATTTTGATCCTTGAACATTCAATTTGTTGATCAACTCATTAGTAGCATCACATGCAGGTGTTTAAACAATCTTCATAGAATCAGATTAGGAAACATGAAAATGATTTATAGCCATTCATATATAATTAACCTACAATCTTTAATGGACACGGCCAGTGCTCTGTTTCTTTCACGTATTAGATATCCGTATAATGGCGATGGTGAACTGATTTTCAGCAAGCAATGGAGCATGTTTGTCCACATACAAACCCGCACAGCGAGTGCTGCGTGCACTTCTGCAACATATGCATAAGAGATGCCTAGAACTCTTAATTTGTGTTGAATTGTTTGCAAGTTATTACACATGTATTTATTAATTAGTTAGAAGTTTGTTAGTTATTTGTTATTAGTTGGTTAGTGGTTCTACTCTTGTATAAATAGAATTATTACAGATGAATACAATTACACTTTCCATTATCTCTCATAAATGAATATGGTATCAGAGCAATTTCAATGGGTTTTTCAGAAATGGGTCATTCCCCTACGTGTTGAATGATTATCATTTCTCTCCACTCCACCGCTCATTTGCTTAATCAATTCTCTAAAATTTCACATTCTTTGAATTGAACTTTTCAATCGCAATTATTTTCTTTTCTTATGGCGTCTGAGGCATCGAAAACTCCACAACCTTCTTTGATTTCATCTCCTTCTTCGAATTCGGCCATGGCTGCTGATTCACAAGGTTTTGAGAACTCCTCAAATCCTTATCATCTTCATCATGCAGAATCTCCAAACTCTGCACTTGTATCTCAACTTCTTAATGGCGACAATTACAATTCCTGGAGCAGATCGATGCTGATTGCTTTATCTGCGAAAAACAAATTAGGCTTCATCAATGGAACGATTCTTCGTCCTGCTTCAACTGATTCACTTTTCAATCCGTGGATTCGCAACAATGATATCGTTTTTTCCTGGATCGTGAATTCTTGTATCAAAGAAATAGAATCTGAGCTCGAATTTGAGCATAAGACTCGTTTAATCCCATTAAAAAGGCCATAATGTACTCCATTTGATGATAATTCGTCAATGCCTTGATTCCTTCACAATCGCAAGAACCACAAGAACAACCAGGACGATAATCGGCTAACTCATCCCAAATAGTTTTCATTTTAATATAATAAGCATTGATTGAAAGTTGTCCATGAGATAAACTCACCAAATCACGTCTCAATTGAAAAATCTGCGGAGCATTTTGTTGTGAATATCGTTCTTTCAAGTCTAACCAGACAGCCCTAGCAGATTGGGAATAAAGGACACTTCCAGAAATTTCTTCTACTGATCCTATTACTGTTTCTTCTCCTTTTATTCCTTCTCCATCTAAATTTCCAGATCCAGTTATTAGGAGAAGTTCCAGAACCATTCATCCTCCTTTATATCTTCAAGACTTTCATTGCAACTTACTCAGAGATTCTTCTCCTTCTAGCCTTAGTACTTACCCTTTACAAAATTCTCTTTCTTATAAAAAAATTTTCCTCTTCTCATGCCTCTTTTCTTATGAATGTGTCTTCTCATTTTGAGCCATAATTCTTTCATCAAGCTATTAAATTTGATCATTGGAAGGAAGCTATGAAGGTCGAACTTGATGCAATGAAAGCCACTAATACTTGGTCTATTGTTTCTATTCCAAAGGAGAAACATTCTATTGGTTCAAAATGGGTATATAAAATCAAGTTTAAATCTGATGGGAGTATTGAAAGGTACAAGGCTCGCTTGGTAGCAAAAGGTTATACTCAACAAGAGGGTCTAGATTTTTTTGATACCTTTTCCCCTGTTGCAAAACTGGTAACTGTCAAGACTTTGTTAGCCTTTGCTGCTATAAAACAGTGGACTTTAGTGCAATTAGATGTTAATAATGCTTTTTTGAATGGTGATCTCTTTGAGGAAGTCTATATGGACTTACCTATGGGATATGATCATTCTAGTTCTCCTAAAGCGGGTGAGAAGCTTGTTTGTCAACTTCATAAGTCTATCTATGGTTTAAAGCAAGCCTCTGGACAATGGTTTTCCAAATTTTCTCAAGCTCTTTTATTACATGGTTTTGTGCAGTCTAAGTCAGATTATTCCTTATTTACCAAGGGTGTTGGTGATCATTTTATTGCATTATTGGTTTATGTGGATGATATAATCCTTGCGAGTTCGGATGTTGCTGCTATTAGTGACTTGAAAATCTTTCTTAATACTCATTTTAAGTTGAAAGATCTTGGTCCTTTGAAATATTTTTTGGGCCTTGAAGTAGCTAGATCTTCTAAAGGCATTTCTATTTCTCAAAGACATTATACATTGCAATTGTTAGATGATTCTGGCTTGTTGGCAGCAAAACCAGTTTTATTTCCAATGGATCCTACTTCCAAGCTTTCTAAAGATGATGGTGTTCTCTTAGAAGATGCTTCTTTGTATAGACGACTAATTGGCAGATTATTGTATTTGACTGTTACTAGACCTGATATCACTTTTGCTGTGCATCATTTGAGCCAATTTGTTTCTCAGCCCAGACAACCACATATGGATGCATCTAATCATTTACTTAGATATTTGAAGTTTTCTCCAGGACAGGGTCTCTTCTTTTCTGCCACTTCATCCTTGCAGATTCGTGGTTTTTCTGATGCGGATTGGGGCACTTGTATTGATACCAAACGATCAGTGACTGGTTTTTGTGTGTTTATTGGTGATTCTCTCGTCTCTTGGAAGTCTAAAAAGCAGCAAACTGTTTCCCGATCTTCTGCTGAAGCCGAGTATAGAGCTTTTGCTGTTACTACTAGTGAAGTTATTTGGATTCAACAATTACTTCTTGATTTGCATATTACTTCTTCTCCTATTGTTTTGTTTTGTGACAATCAAGCTGCCATTCATATTGCTACAAATCCAATCTTTCACGAACGCATGAAACACATCGAGATAGACTGCCACTTTGTTCGTGATTGGATTGCTGATACGACTACCAAACTTCTTCCTATTCGGTCTTCTAATCAGTTGGCTGATGCTTTTACTAAAGCTCTTCCTGCCATTCAACTTAATGCCTTACTCTCCAAGATGGGTGTTCTTGATTTACACACTCCATCTTGAGGGGGGAGTATTACACATGTATTTATTAATTAGTTGGAAGTTTGTTAGTTATTTGTTATTAGTTGGTTAGTGGTTCTACTCTTGTATAAATAGAATTATTACAGATGAATACAATTACACTTTCCATTATCTCTCATAAATGAATACAAGTACTTGGATATCCCTTCAATGATATGGCCACAATTGCTTCTTCTACATGACCAATTTCATACAGCGCCAATGCTCTGCCTACTCGGGCTCGGGCTCAGGCTCAGGCTCGGGCTCGGGCTCAGGCTCAGGCTCAGGCTCAGGCTCAGGCTCAGGCATAGTCTGAGAAAGCAAAATCTTTGTACACTGATCAATTACCTGAAATGAGACAAGAATTGAAACCCCAATTTTGATGAGAACTGATATCAAAATACGTTCATGTGAAACGAGCAAAAAAGGGAAGACTTGTCAAGTTATGGTTATAGACTCATACTACACCTTTAAAAGCAAATAACTTGCATCTCTCAGGACTTACAAATTTTGTATATGTGTATGAATAAGATCCTAAAGAATTTTTATTCAAGTTGTCCACTTTAAAATCCTTTCTGCAATTTACCTCCATCTCATTTTCATTTGATCAATATTTTATATACAATTTCATATTCAAAGAATCCATATTTATTCTAACATACAAGATTGAGTTAATTGTTAGATTTATGGTTAACTTGATTTGGATCTTTTTATGGAGTAAAAAGAAGACTTTTCTTCTATCCTGATTTCACAATGTCTCTGATCCATTAGTTTAATAAATTAACGTGATGCAAATCAAGTTAACCATAGATTTTAGAGAAAAAGTCAAAATTAATTATTGTTTAGGAGGATTAAAGTCATTGAATAGATTCTACAGAAGAGTATAACTCTGCTTAGCTTAGATTCCATTTTTGGAATCGAACATTGGTCTCATACAATAAAATTGTAAGCCATATCAGGGCTTGGAATTCTATTTGTCTATTAGATATTTGGAAAAATTGCATAAACTACCTCAAAACTATAGGTTTATAACAATTGCACCATCAAACTTCTAATTGTAGCAATTGGTCCCACCCCGATCTCAACCTAAACCTTAATCCTAAAATCCACACAGATGCAGGGACCAGGACTGCTTCCCAACCCTGCCAGTCCCATTGCTATTAGGGATGTACTCCCCGTCACTACAATGATTATTTATGGTCCAATTAACAATTAATTAGTAAAATTTAAAAAATTATGGGTCTGATCGCAACAATTACAAGTTTGAGAGTTAAACGGTTACAATCCTACCGTTAAGCGGTGGTTTATGCAATTTTCCCAAGTAGTTTTCTCACCAAATTTAATAGTAAAAATGTCGCAAACATAAACAATGGGCTAATCTATGAAAACATATGCTTGCAATTTGAAATTAAATGACATTCCTTTAACAGCCAAAAAAAAAGTGAAAAAATGAAGAAAAAGTACGAACCTGAATGAAGTAAAAAAGAACTTGATTGAAATCACCAAGAGCTTGCAATTGCAGAACTCGCCTTTTTCTCCCACAGGATTCAACCTCTCAAAAGCATCACAAGAACCCTTATTTAGCCATAACTGTCATCATATAAGTTTATATGTTTTAATAATACATTATAAATAAGGGGAGGGAGGAAGGGTTCAAACCTATAACCAAACGAGAGAGAACACTAATGCCTGATCATATGAATTATGCTCAAATCAGAAAAAGTCTTAAAGTCATCATGATTCATCATCCATTCATGATATAAAAAAAAGAAGGAAAAAAAAACCATTATCAAACAAAACTATGGAATAGATTTCAACATTCCTCCAATAACTAGCACTTCAAGGAGATGTCCTCCATAACCTATTCATGAATCTATCACAAACATGGCTAGAAGAGAGAGCAGTTTATATAATTTACTTAATATCCAAAGAAATTCCAGAAATTAAAGTCATTATAGCCATCAGAAAGATCCTTAATGCCATGGCCCCTTGCTCGATTAAAAAATAAAAAGCAGACACCAAACCTTAAAATCAACTTTGTTTCCAACAAGTTATCTTGATGCAGTTTTGATTTGTTGAATGTAGGTCAATTTCCTTTGCCCATATACATACCTCAGACAGGTTTGAAAATGTTTCTTTCCGTATTACATCATAAACTGTCCCAATTGAACTTTGATGTCATAAAAAAGGATAACAAATGCAAAATATTGGAGAGACGAACGAGTGAACAAAACAACTAACCATTTGACAAAATCATGATTCTTATAACTAAAAACTACTGCAGTAGAAAAGGAAAATGAAACGCGCCCATAATGATCCCTTCCTCTGTAATAGGAACTAGTTAAACTTTCTGCCTCTAGTACCAAGAAACATTACTCTGATTAAAAAATTAAACTTATATATCAGTAATTATAATAAAAATTACAGTTTCAGTACTTTAGAGTTAGCACTCAAGTCTGTAAGTCATAAAAAATTGGTAACCATATTATTTTTAAAACTTGACAAGACCATAGAACCAGAAAATTGGTAACCAGATTATTTCCATTAATCTCATGAAAAAATTTATACATTTCAGAAATTAGTACACTGCCCAGAAAACCAAAACAAAACCCCCTCCAAAGTCCAAAACTTCCTATAGATGTCAATTTAGCATGTTATAAGAATAAAAAAATATATATTAAAAAATCTAATCAAGACCAATCAGAAGGTAAATTAGTTAGCAAAAAAAAGTCCTAATGATTGATTTCTCCAGCAGCCTAGCTAGCTTCTACAAATGTGTAATGATCAGAAATTGTTAGAGTTCAAATAATCAAAATCAATGAATTCATCGTACCTTTTCAACAAAAGAATTCTTCTCAAAGGAAAGGGTTTCTAAATTTTGGACACTCAGAAACTCTTATACGTTTATGATTTGGAAAATGACACAATCCATCAAAATCTTCGCTCCATAGTTGCTTCAAATTTGGCAACCCATGCAATAAAATATATTCTAACTTGAATTTGATGGGAACTGAATCCTCCTTTGGGTGTGGAAGTTTATTATGAATTGTAAATATCTCTTCTAGAGAATCACATTTTCCTATACGTAATTCCTCCAGCTCTTCCACCAGTTTCAGCTCACTCAGTGTGACAACACTTCTTATATTTTTGCATTCCCATAAAGTTAAAGATCTGAGGTTGGACAAATTATCTACAATCAATCCATTCTGCCATATCATTTCTAAATTATTTTCGCTACTAATATGCAGATCTTTGAGATTAGGAAAGGAAACCTGCAAATTCCAATACAAATTCATAATCACATATATAATTAGTTGAGCTATATATGAAATTGAAGATGTTTAATTACCTTTGAGTACTGAAGCTCTGATTGATTATTTGAAAAAACTTCTTCAATTCCACATCCAAATATATCTATGGTTTGGAGTTGGTGAAGATGATTGGTGATAGAGGTTGGAAAAATTCTTCTCAATTTTCCACAGTGTGAAACCGTAAGACTTGTCAAGCTTGGAATGACATTACCTTCATTCATTGTATTGTGAGTAAAAATGCTTTTTAAATTTTCACAATCATTAAATTGAATGCTCTCCAGCTTCATCAACTTATAATCACCGTTCAATTCACAATCCCGTACATTCTTTACTTGGTTGATTTCCAAGTGCTTAAAATTAGGAAACACGACCTACAAAAAAAATTTCTTCTCATTAATCATAATACAAAATATAAAAATGTAACTCGAAAAAATTAAGAGAGAGAGTGAGATTTGAATGGTAAAAATTGGTGTTACGTAATGTACAATTCTAAAAATTCGTAAATGTAAAATAACTTTAAAATTCAAAATATTAATATTATGTATAATTCTTAATGGGGCAATTACGAAAATGACATATTTTTACATACTACTTACTAAAACGTGTCCGAAGACTACTCAAATAGGAAGTTCAATAAATCATTGAACTGAAAAAGGTAAAAAACGAATAAATTCATTGAAGACAAAAAACAAAACATTTGATAATTTATTGTACAAGAAAAAAGGTCAAAAACCAAAAAAATCATGAAAAATAACCAAATAGAGTTCAATAGAATATTGAAATGCATTTTGAGTAAGTTTTGACATTTCAGTTATAAGTATAAAGAAATACACTATTTGAGACAATTTTTGAATTTTTAATATCCATAGATTTTCGTCTAAAAAGAATTAACAATGAGAGAAGTTAATAGATACCTGGCCATCAAAAGGAGTCATGAGGTTGGCAACAATTTGATCCTCCTCCACAATTTCAGTATCTATTGCTTCAACTTCAACAATTTTACAGCAGATGACTGCAATATTCGATCTTATTGGCTAATTTTTGCTCATCAATTACAAAAATTGCTTCCAACATCTCACAGCTTTCTACCCTAATTTCTTCAAGATTATATAGAGCTTCCATGATAGACAATGGGGGGCATTTTCAAATATGTTAGAAATTTTTATAATATTTACAAATTTGTTAGGAAAAAAAAAATATTTACAAAAATGTTAGAATTTTAAAAATTCTGAGTATATCAGTCAATCACTATTAGTATATCAGTTAACTTTTAGTATATCAGTGGTAGTTTATCAGTCGATCATTAATAATCTATCACTGATATACTATTATACATCACTGATATACTATTAATTATTGACTGATATACTAATAGATTGACTGATATACTCGACTTTTGAAATTATAACATTTTTGTAAATATTTTTTTTTTCTAACATTTTTGTAAATATTTCACTCAATTATAACATTTATGTAAATTTCCCCAATAAATATTTCAATTTATCACAATCATCCACACACATTTCCTTCAAATTTCCAAAAATTTTGACCGTTTTGATCAACCCGATTCGGATTATTTGATCCAATCTCTCCATACTCTTTATAGTCAACGTCTCCAAATTTGGAAAGATTGAAACCATTTCATTTTCAGTATTTACTAAATATTCAACATCTTCATCATACCCAAGCTGTAGGATCTTCAAAACATCACTTCCATTTATTTCAAATAGAGCATCTTTTAAACCAAACGTCTGAATTAAGATCAATTCTTCAGCTTTCTTTAGTAACATTCTTACCCCTTCCTCTAAAAACAAATTCCTATCATTCTTCTCTCTTTGTGACATATTTATTTCCAATGCTTTGCTCGTCTCATATTCATTTCCACTGAAACCCAAGTCATCACAAATATTAATTTGAAACTCTTCTAGTTTTGAATTGTTCGAAAACGCGTTGCGTGGAAGTTGTTCAACATTTTGAACTGATATGTATAAAGTAGTAAGATAAGGTAAATGTTGAAGCTCTTCAAGACTTGCATTCTCCTTCTTCGATCCTTCCACTTCATCCCATCCATTCCAACTTATACCTATACGTAATGCTTCCAATTTTGTCAATTTCGAAATAACTTCCGGTTGAATGACTTGAAGTTCATCACAATTTGATAAATTCAATTCTTTGAGTTGTGATAATTGACATGTACTAGATGGCAAATCCGTGATTTTGGATCCAGATATATTGAGAATTTCTAGATTTTTCAGTTCGACAATCATATCAATGTTCTCCAATTCACAATTAATCAGCACTAACGTTCGAAGATTTACCATACAATGGAAAGATGATGGAGGTTGTGGGAATTTCATATCTTTCATATGCAACACTTTGAGTTTTTCCATTCCTTCAAAAAATTCTTCTGGAAAACATACCTTTCTCCCAAAATAGTTGTCAATCAATGCCAGCACCTCAAGTTTTGGAAACTTCAATTTCTTAGGAAGGTCGTCAAAATCTTCACAGTTAGCTAAAACCGCCGTGTAATGACCATGAGTATCCTCATCTCGCCACATATTAAAACCTTTTCCATAACTCAATGTACATATTTGATCATTCATCGATGCAATATAAATCGCAACATCACGAACCACATCATGCATTTTCACGTACTTACTCCCCACTTCAGATTTTTGAAGCATACAAGAGGATTCAAGATCATCCACCAATGTAAATATCCTATCTCTTGTTGTCTCCAATGTATCAACACCTTGTAGAAATTTCAAACCTACAGCATATCTTACCAAAATATCTTTATTAATGTCGTAATCATCCGGAAACATACTACAAAGTAAAAATAGCAATTTGGCTTCTAGACAGCTTAATTTATCATAGCTCAATCTTAGAGACGCATATACTTCTTTGCTTACTCCTTCGATATCGACAGTTGCGGGATTGTTCAATTGTCTTAAAGCGTCTTTCCAGGCATGCAGACGTTTTCCTCTTAATGCCTTTGCAACTGTAGCAAGTGCAATCGGTAAATTTCCGCACTTTTTTGCTACCTTAATTGCTATTTTCTTCCATTCAAGACTAGTCATTTGATCACTAGATTTACCCATCATGCTCTTGAAAAAATTCCATGACTCTTCTTCTGATAAACTCTTGACTTCAAAATTCTTCTCAATATTCATCTTGTCGGATAATACATGAATAGATCTAGATGTAATAAGTATCTTGCATCCTTCGTAATCACCTCCGCAAGGAATTCCGACCCTTTCCAAATCTAGACCGTTCCATATATCATCTAATATAATGAGGATGCTCTTCTCCGTCTGTAATCTCTTTTGTAGCAGGGCAGCTCTTCCTTGTTCTGTTTCTTGATCAAATGACAACCTTAACATGTCCGCAAGCTGTCCTTGAATTTGCTTCACATCTAGATTTTGACCTATAGTTACCATAATAACTGGTTCAAATAGTTTTGATTTCATTACTCGACATGAAACGTCTTTGACGAGCATCGTTTTGCCAATTCCTCCCATGCCATGCACTCCAATCATGCTTACATTAGGATCTTTTAGTGCCTCTATAATATCTTCCAAGATTGACAATCTTGATTCAAAAGTTACATAATTTGAAGTATTCTTGAACTTCGGGAGCGGTCCACGATAAGAAACTTTATCAAAATTTCCCTGATCTTGGATGTGTGCTAGCTCTTCCACCATTTTCTTTGCTTTCCTACTTAATCGATGACGCCGAACAAAGTTGAAACACGAACCGTTCATGCATTTTGCCTCCTTCTCCTCTACAATCTTAATTAGAAACTTGTAGGTTTCTTCAGTGATCTCATCCACATTGGTCAACCAAATGGAAACATCATCTTCAACATCTTCAGCTTTATTTTTAGCCTCATCAATCAAATGTTGAACTCTGCTTCTAACAGATACAAGATTGTCAGCTTGCTCTTTGAGGCCATTCATGTTATCTTTATAATAAACTAAATAACCCAACTCATGGAAGATGGCATCAATTACGTAGTCCGAAATTTTTGTAGCAATTGGACCAATAATTTCCATTCTATAGAACTTGCAAAAAAAAGAGGGAGTGTAAGTGATTAAACCCATGAAAAACAACCAAGTGTATAAAATATAGTAACCAATAAATGGTCTGAAATAGCATATTTTTACATACTAGGTTTTTAAATGTCATAACTTTTTAAAAATTATCCAAATTGCAATTCAATAAATTATTTTTAATTGTTATTTTCAATTAATTTGTTGGTTTTTTTGCTTGTTATTTTTCATTATTATTTTTAATGAATTTGTTGATTTTTTGCATTTTTAGTTCAATTAATTAAACGGTTATTTGGATAATTTTTTTTATATATATTTCAGTAATTAATATATAAAAATATGTTATTTCAATAACTGCCCATAGTAAGAAGTGGAAAATATTAATTAAATCTTTTTGTCTTTCAAGATTTACACTATTCAAATTAAAACTACAATTTTTTTTAACTAATTATAAGGAAAAAAAATAGGTATACTGTAACGGCTGTTTTTCTCGATAAGAATTTCTTTATTTAAATATTATGGAGTTATAGTATTTTAAATGATGAAATTAAAAGGAAATTGGAATTTATTAATTAATTATTATTTTTTTAGAAATTAATTAATTAAAATTATTTTGGTTTTATGGAAAAGAAAGAAGGGAGAGTTTAATTAAAAAAAGAAAAGGGGAACGTGAAAACCATCATCAGAACGTGGAATTAGAAGCTACAGGGGAAAAAGGTAGGTTTTCTCTGCCTCTCCTTCTTCCTCCTTGCCGCCACCTTCAAGGGTTATTGGGTGTATTGTTGATCAATTTTATTCCGTTCTTCGTATTTCTAGGTTTGTTCTTGGTGGTGTTTGAATTGAAGGAGAATTGGAATCTGTGGGAACGAATTTCTAAATTTTTCAAAAAGAGGTAAAGTAAATTTCTCCCTTTGAATTTCATATTTCAGTTCCAATTACATTCTTTAAGTGAAACCTTGGTCAAATTCTTGAATGCTTTCTCTTCTTCCCAATTAGACTCCCTATTTCTTGAAATTTCTCAAACCCTAGAACCCTAACCCTTCTTTTTCTTGAAAAACTCATCATCCCTATTTTTCAAATCATCAAGAGACGGACCTGAACTCCGCTAAGGAGCCGCCACCATCGCGCCTTGGGCTGCTGCTGGCCGACGATAAGGGCAGCCCTTTAAGGGGGCTGCTCTTGCTTGTTCGTGCCGTTTCTCCGTCCCGTGTAGACCATTGTTATCTATTTTATGTTTAGGTAATTTTTAGGAAGGGTTTTGAGTAGTTTTAGTTAACTTTTCAGGTTCTTGAAATCCTTGGAAAGGAAGACTTTGTTTTTGAAATTTTAATCTTAAAAGGTGGGTAGATTTTGTTTAAGGTTAATTAAATTCAATGTTTGTATTTCCTTTCTTTTATAAGTTGTTGTTAGTCATTTCTGGGCATTAATAAGATGTTCTAAGCATGTTATTAAGGTTATGGGGCTGTTTTATAAAAGTTGTAGAAATTAAATTGTAAAGCTTAAAAAAGTTGGATTTAAGGCATGCTAATAAGTGTTTTGCCTCTTTATGTTACGCAGCTGATTTTGAGTTAATTTGACTATTATATGAGTTTAAATACTATTTTATGTTGGTTTAAAGTTCCATAAAGGTTGTTGATTGTATGAACAAAAATTGCATGCTTAGTGCCCAATAAGAAGAAAACTAGCTTATGCCCTTTATAGTTTTATAAATTAGAATTGTGTTGGGTTCTGGATTATTTTCAAGTGATGTAAAAATGCTTTTGGAAGTGATAAAATAGACATTATGCCGCCGAATTTTATTTAGAAATTTTAGTTCATCATCGTGTCCGAAATTAGAGCAAAACTACACAAATTTAAGCTAGTTTTACTCTTTTAATGGAAATTCTTTGGGTGATCGTTGTGTGAGATAAGCTTGGGATTTTGGGTGATTTTAGATCATCCTAAGGTTGTGAAAGTGACCTTTTTTCCAAAATTTAATATTTCCAAGTTTAAGCCACTTAAAAGTTGGTTTTTGGTAGAAACGATATTTCTAGACTAGAAACCGAACTTAGGCTTCTCAAGCATTCTGGTAGTGATGCTTTTAGGTAAATCATGTTGTTTTGGTGTCTTAAACAACATGATTGGATGTTCGAATTCAGTAGGGTCATACTTAATGAAGAATATACTGTTAAGGAAAAATTTATAGTTGTGCATGACGTAATTTCACTTAACGGGACAGGTTCGTTCCATTTGATCAATGGAAAAGAGTAAACAAAGTAGGTTCGCTTGTGTGCTTCAAAAACACATAAGAAGAATACCTGAAAAGGTTGAAACGTGGAAACACGTGTTTGATGCTTTTAAGTGAGAAAGTCACTTTTGTTTGCAAACACTAGTTGAGTTAAGACATTGTGTAAAATTGACCCTATTTAAGGTTGAGAGAACTAGTTGGAAGATGTGGGGTCGTTATGGACTTTAAGGATTTAGAAAAACTTCTCATGGCATTACTTTTCTATAAACATTTTCTACTCATTAGGTGTAGCCTCATGATGCTACATATTTTTTTTTTCAGGTAAAAAAAAGAAGAATGCTGATAACTGACGATGTTTCGTGACTGGTAGTCGGTTGGAGTGGATTTACACGCCGACAATAATTACTTCTTCTCATTAGTTTATTTGGGTTGAATTCTGTTATTTGGTTATTTGTTCATTTTAACATTTGCTTGTGTTTAAAATTGTTGAGACTAATTGAGAATTTTAGATTGATGTTTTTATCGATTTTGGTATTTAAAAATAAGATCGATCGATTGTGAATGAATTTTTGCTATTATTTTTAAATGAGAAGAGTTTTTGGTTTAAATTTAGCTTCCGCTGTTTATTGTGTATTTTTTCATGTTTTGGGAAGTTTTGTGTTGTTACGTATACATCAAAACGATCTATCTAATGACTAGATTTTTATTAGATTTGGTCCCCGTAATTTTAGATTTCATTTCTATTGAGGGTAAATTACAAATAACACCCTTGTGGTTTCGATCAAATGCATGAACAACCCATGTAGTTTAAAAATGGTAAATCACACCAATGTACTTCCAAATTATGCCAATAAGACCCTCCCTTCCAAGGCTATAAATTTTCTTTTTACCATAACTTCTTCATTTGAAATTCAATTTTGATGATTCAAGATGTTTTGTAATCCTCATTTTAGCCTCTGTGTTATGGTCAATTGAAAACTTCTAAATCATCAATAAACAACAGGGTTAACTACTTCGATCATACCTAATATTTTGACGATAATAAACTCTTTTATTTATTAAAGATTTTGAACTTTTGAGGTAACCATAACGTATAATCTGAAATGTGGATTCCAAAATATCATCAAAATCAGAGTTTAAATAAAAAAAAGTTATGACTAAAAGAAAGTTTACAGAGGGTGGTATTTTTAAACTACATGGGCTATTTATTAATTTGACCGAAACCACATGATTGTATAGCCTTTTTTAATTAATTTTTTTTTAAATGGGATAGCTATCAATTTTACACATAAGCTCTCTAGTTTTTTTTGTTTTCAATTTAATCAAATCTTTTATCTTTTTTTAGTTTTATTAAAAAAAATATATTTTATCAAATTTTGTTAATATTTTATTTGGTTTTTTTAAAACTTTACGTATTCCCCAATAAGAAGATTTTGATGAAAAATTGATATAATGAGTAATAAATAAAGAGAGAAGTTTTAATAAATAATTTGACAAATGTCACTCATTTATTTAGCCGCATCAATGGTGAGTATATCTCCATACTCACTAGTGGGTATGGAAGGATTCTCCTTTTAAAAAATATCCAAATAGCAATTCAATTAATTATTTTTAATGGTTATTTTCAATGAATTTGTTGGTTTTTTGTTTGTTATTTTTCATTATTAATTTTAATGAATTTGTTGATTTTTTTGCATTAATTAAACTGTTATTTAGATAATTTTTTTTATTTCAGTAATTAGTATATAAAAATATGTTATTTCAATAATTGCCCATGGTAAGAAGTAGAAAATATTAATTAAATCTTTTTGTCTTTCAAGATTTACACTAATAAGAAGAAAAAAAATAGGTATACATCAAAACGATCTATCTAATGACTAGATTTCGATTAGATTTGGTCCCGATAATTTTAGATTTCATTTCTATTTAAGGTAAATTACAAATAAAGCCATTGTGGTTTCGATCAAATTCATGAACAGCTCATATAGTTAAAAATGGCAAATCATACTCTGTACTTCAAAATTATGCTAATAAGACCCCTCCCCTTCTAAGGCTATAAATTTTCTCTTAGCCATAACTTTTTCGTTTAAAATTCAATTTTGATGACTCAAGATGTTTTAGAATTCTCATTTTAGGATCTCTGTTATGGTCACTTGAAAACTTCTAAATCATCAGTAAACAACAGGGTTAATGACTTCAATCATACCTAATATTTTGACGATGATAAAATCTTTTATTTATTAAAGATTTTGAATTTTTGAGGTAAGCATAACGTATAGCCCGAAATGAGCGATTCCAAAATATCTTGAATCATCAAAATCACAGCTCAAACAAAAAAGTTATGACTAAAGAAAGTTTACGACATGAGTTATTTTTAAACTACATGGGGCTAGTCATTAATTTGACCGAAACCACATGAGTGTTATTTACAGTTTAGCCTTTTTTAATTATTTTTTGTAGATGGGATACTTACCAATTTAACACGTAATCTCTCATAGTTTTTTTTTTTTTCAATTTAATGTTTTATAAAAAAAAATCCTTTTTATCAATAATTTTTAATCTTTATCTTTTTTGTTTGTTTTTTAAAACTTACGTATTCCCTAATAACTTTTTTTTTATTTGATTTAGTTTCTTCTAAAATTCATTAGTTCGATTTCGTTCGTGATTATTTTATTGAATTTCAGCTCAAGTAAGTATTTTTTTTTAATGTTTTTATTGAAAACAAACTTCTGCAACTAAAAGATTGTTGTTTTTAACGTTCGTTCATTTTTATTTTGATAACCATTTTTTTCTCGTTTTTAATAAATTCATTTTTTTTTTCAGATTTCTTGTTCATTTTAGTAATAGGGTTTTTTATTTTCTTTTCAATTTTGTTTCTTATGATCATTGTTCGTGTTTTCTTCATTGTTTCCTTGTAAATTTTTGTTTTCAATAAATTTGGTTTTTCCACCAACGGTAAAATGCATGTTTAGATTATACAATTTTCAAAATATGTATAGAATATATGTTTTATACCATTAATTTTCTGTATTTTTATGTTTTCCTCAATAAAAATACAACATATGTCACTTCCACAAACTATATAGTGTTTATATAGATTACATAGTTTTCAAATTTTGTATATGTTTAATACCATTAATTTTCTAAAATATTTGGTTTTTTCGTAATAAAAAACATAACATTTTCACATCTTCGAACTCTATAGTATATGTATAAATTTAAATTATATAGTTTTCAAAATATGTATAGGATATAAATATACATACATATAACTTGTTTTCATATTAAAAACTCTTTTTTTTAACCTAAAATTCAACAAAACTCGAGATTATAACTCTTCCCTATTTTTAGGAAATTTCTTTTAAAATCTCCAATTTTTCAAATATATTTTTTTCGGGATTTCAATAGAATCTTGGAAGGAGGGAGATTTGATTCTCTTATTTTTAAAAGTTTTGTAATCTTTTTTTTTTTTTTTTTTTTTTTTTTTTTTTTGAGCGAGCGAGGTCAAAGTTTTGTAATCTTTGATTAGGGAGATTTGATTCTCTTATTTTTTTAAGTTTTGTAATCTTTGATTTTCAGTTGGTTTTTTTTAACCACTAAAGATATTTTTGTCTTAAGACTATGTTTTTGAAAGCATAACCCACCCCTTTTTGGCTATTTTGTTTTGCTTTTATGTGAGTGATTACACTTCTTAATTTTGGCTCTTTTTTTCGCTATTGTTGTATATAAGCCCTTTAAAAATGATAAATATCTAAATATTTAATCAAATTTTAACACCTATGTAAATTATTCTTTAAATTTTTATGGGGAAAATGTTATTAAATGTAATTTCTCTCAAATTAATTACCTAAACTTGATTAGTAAATGGTTTAGTATTTCAATAATTTTGTGAATGAGAAAAAAATTATTTTTATCACTAAACTTTAGGACTGTATTTTTTTTTTTTTTTATAGGCTACAGTATTATTAATGTAAAACTAAAACTTTTAAATCGCATCATTTTTAAACTTGTACTTATGAAATTTTGCATTTAAATCTTATGTTAAACTATGATTTTAAGAGTGGTTAACTTAAGGCTAAAATTACAACTCTTTTAGAAGTTCAATGTGTTAAAATTGACCTGATTAAAGTTTATAGTTTTAATTGATCATATCTAACATGGGGAGAAAAAAAGAAAGAAAAAGAAAAACTGAATAACAAAAAAGAAAAACTTATAAACTAAAAATCAATAACTGACCTGAGAGATAAATAAGATGGAGATCCAAAAGTTGAACTCACAGAATTCAGAGAAGACACAATTTGAGAGAAATAATAGGGTACAAAATTAGAGAGATGGAAAATGAAAGAAATATATCATTCAAAAGTCAAACAACACCGTTTGCCAGAGAGGACAACAATTCATAAAAAATTATATGGTTGACCAGATCCCTTCTCTATTTTTTCTTTTCTTTTCTCTTATTTTTTTTTTTTGGCGAGTTCTCGTATAGGGCATTTGCAAATCTAACAATTTTTATAGTGATATTTGCAAAAATAAAAGTTCAAAAAAATATTTACAAATATAGCAAATTTTGATCTGGTTTATCAGTGATAAATATTGAGTTATGTATTTTTACACTAAGTTTATCACTGATAAACACATAAATCACTGTTTATCATTGATAAACATGGTAAAAATTACTATATTTACAAATACTTTTTTGAGTTGATATTTTTATAAATATTGTATGAAAATCTGCCACCCAATGAAATTTCCCTTCTCTTATTTATTTTACATTATATTTATTAGTGGTAATTTAGAATTCTAATAATTTTTTCTATAATGTTTTTATATATGGTATTTTAAATGAAATACTAATTACAAATCAAACCATTTTTTAAAATTTTATTTTTAAATATAAAAATTGTTGAATATGGCAATCGGTAATTAACATGGATTTTAATATTTTTTAAATAAATTAATCATTGTTTTTTATACATATATACTTCATTTCAAATATAACCATTAATTTGCATATCTCATCAATTATCTTAACGCGTTAATAAGTGATTAATAATCATCTGATTAATAAAACTAATATTTATTAAATTTGCAAATATTTTTAATATTTTTAAAAAATTAATACATAATTCAACTTGTTAATTACTTAATTTATTATGCAAATTTAAAAGAAATATTGGAGTGCATTCAAAAGTTAACAATCACATTGCCAAAGAAGAGGCAATTGACAAGAAATTAATTAAATGGGCGACGAGATCCACCATTTATTTTTTTTCTATTTGTTAAATTTTATTTTCTCTTACGTAGTGACAGCTTTGTGACAGATGTTTTATGGTAGGTAAAATACTTTTTTGATCCCTGAGTTTTGAGCCTTGTGTCTACTTGGTCCTAACGTTTCGATTTTATGTCTATGTAATCCCTTAATTTTAATAAACATGTCATCGTCAAAATTAGTCAATAAATTCCATGTCAACCGCCACATCAGCATTCCGTTAGTCCATTTAACAGATGTGTTATTCAGGGATCATTTAGACACGTTTGTTAAAATTTAGGGACTAGACACAAAATTGAAACGTAGGGACTAAGTAGACACAAGCCTCAAAACTCAGTAACCAAAAAAGTACCCTTTATTGTATTACTATATTGGAAGAGTTTTTCTTCTTTTTTTTTTTCTGAAAATTATTGGAAATATAATTGATAACACATATTGATGTTGTTGCTAGAACTTAAAAAAATAAAACAAAAGCCTATAGCATACTTTATAACCTTTTATAAAAGAGTAGCTATAAATCTAGCCAAAAAAAAAAAAGAATTTGTAATATTTGAAAAAATATCCCCTCTAAATAAAATTTATAAATATAATAAATTTTAATCGGGAGAATTAATTATAAACATTGAATTATATATTTTCACACTAAGTTTATCACTGATTCAGACATAAATCACTGTTAATATTAATATAGTAAAAACTGATATATTTATAAATAATTTTAAATGATAATATATTTATAAATAATTTTAAGTGAGGATATATTTACAAATATTACATCTAATGAGTTTTCCCTTTTATAAATGATTGACATCAAGTCAATAAATTATTGAGTTAAAAAATATTTTTTAAATTAAATTAACGATTTAATTTAACCGGCTAAAAAATTTACCAAATAACATTTAAAACTAAAGTTGACAAACAAATTATCTTAACGCGTAAATAAGTGATTGATAATCATTATATTAATAAGTGATTAATAAACTAAAACTTATTAAATTTGCAAATATTTTTTTAAAAATAATACATAATTCAACTTGTTAATTTCTTAATTTACTATGCAATTTTAAAAGAAGTATTGGAGGGCATTCAAAAGTTAACAATCACATTGCCAAAGAAGAGGCAATTGACAAGAAATTAATCAATTGGCCGACAAGACCCACTATTTTTTTTTTATTTGTTAAATTTTGTTTTCTCTTTATTATATTACATTATATCAGTGGTGCCAGCTTAGTGACAGATGTTTTATTGTATTACTATATTGGAATGTAGGTTTTTTTTTTTTTTTTTTTTTGAAAAATATTGGAATAGAGCGTTAATAACACAGGTTGACGTTGTTGCCAGAACTTAAAAAAATAAAACAAAAGCCTATAGCGTACTTTATAAGCGTTTATAAAAACTAGTAATTTTTTTAGTAATATTTGTAAAAATACCCTCTCTAAAAAAATATTTCTAAATATAGTAAATTTTGATCGGGAGAATTAGTTATAAACATCGAATAATATATTTTTATACTAAATTTATCACCGATTCACACATAAATCATTGTTAATCACTGATTAACATAGTAAAAACTGTTATATTTATAAATTTTATGTGATGATATATTTATAAATATTACATCAAAATTTATTACCTAATGAATTTTTTCCTTTTATAAATTATTGAAATCAAGTGAATAAATTAATGAGTTTAAGAAATCTTTTCAAAATTAATGAACGATTTAATTTAACTGACAAAAATATTTATCAAATAACATTTAAGATTAAAGTCAACAAACAAATTACACAAACGAATCGATATTGAAGCTAAGGCGGAGGTCCTAGACAATGAAGGGGAAAATGAGGGGTGTTCGGGTCATGGTTTGATTCGGTTTTTCTAGCTCTTTTACTGATGCATAATTGATTTTAGGTTCCAGGTATTAAAAATTATCCTTGGGTTCTCAGAAATTCAAGTAAAGTTCATGGTTTAGAACCTTACCAATTTAGGCCATTTCGTGGTTTTTTGGATTGAGTTTTTCCTAAGTGCTTTAAAATTAGGTAATGAATAATAGTTTGTGTTGAAGAAAAAGTATGAAAAAGGTTGGGTAATCTATTTTTGGTTTGAAATTCCAAGTTTTAACTAATGGAACTGTACCGTATTTTGTCCAGGCCAAATTTATTAATTTTTATTTTTAAAATAAAAAAAAATAATATTTGATTGTTTTAAAAATAAAGATAATTTTATTCTTAAAAATAAAATTGATCCTTATATTTTAAAAATAATTAGATTTTAATTTGGTTTTAAATTTAAATGATAAAGACGATTTTTATTTCAAAAGTAAAATTGGCTTTTAATTTTAAATAAAAAATAATTTGCGATTTTTATTTATTTTAAAAGTTGTTATTTAAATTTGCTTTTTTAAATTATTGTAGAGATAAGGTAGTTAATTTTAAATTAATTTGAAATGGTCAAAGATAAATATGATTTGGGATAGATTTAAATAAATTTGTAGAGATATTATTTGATTTAGGTTGAGTTAATCTCTAAGAATTATCTGCTATTATCATAAGCTTATCTCAATCTATTTTAAATAACTCTAATTTTGACTATAAATAAGGACCCTCACTCTTAGAATAGGTCACGGTAGAAAAACAGAAAAACGGTAGAGATCACGTATCAAAGTTTGGGAGAGAAAACCAAACAAAATTTCTCAATCTCATTCTCTCCCAAACAAATTCATCCTTTTCCATCTCTTCAAGGAATCAAGGTAAGTTCGTCTTCTCCTTCAAATTATTTCCTAGTCATATGAGACTTTTGTAATGTGTCTTTCGTGGAGTTTTGGCTCCCGTGTATGATGCATGAACTTTCTCACTCAAATTATATATTTACTAATTTTCGTGATTTTTAGATACTGATTTATATTATGCGGTCAATTTTACTTGAAAATATATTGATAGACGAAGATATAGGAAAAAGAATCAATCAATTTTGATTTCTGGTTTGAGAGTTATGATTTTTTGAAGTTGAAGGATTTAACCTGATTTACTGTTTCAGGAAAAACTGCAACATCTTATATTACGTATATTTTCGGTGATATTTCTCTGAAATATGTTATTAAAATTTATTTTTCCTTAAAACTAGACTGATAAACGAAACTTCAGGAACAAGAATCACCTCGTTTGGATCAGTATATAAAAAGATATGATTTTTCAAAGTCGATACAAATGCTGCATAATTTTTTTATATTAGAAAACGTGATTGAGGTCTTTTTTTTACATAAATTCGGATTTTTATTTATCAAATCAATTCATTTTAACATTATAGGTCAATGATAGATTAATAAGACGCATTTAGGAGAAAGAATCAAGTCAAAATAAATTATGATTAATGAACTATGAATTTTTGAATTTTAGACTTTGATTTGAAATAATTGTTATTTTTTATTTGGTTTGTTATATTAGTATTTTAAAAGATGTATTTTAAATAAAAAATAATAAAACCTTTTAAAATATAAATACAAACCCGATGATGGGATTTTGAAAAGTAACGATTCTCAATTTCTCTAGGTGAGGGATTCCCAATTCCGATATTTGTTCAATTAACGGTCATAACCCCGCTCAATTAATCTTTGAACTTACTTCATTCTTGATGTTAAGTGAAGATTTGAATGAGACATTCATTTTCATAAATTAAAATCAATCTTTCACCAATTAGTTTAATTAGGGGCCAATAATTTAAAATTAGATAATAAAAGATAAGATTAGGGTAACCATTTTTTAAATGGATGTCATAGGGTGCTAGTACCTTCCTTATGCATAAATGACTCCCGAACCCAATCTGATTTTTCGTAGACAATTTTTAGTAATTAGGTGACCAATCACACTCGAATTTGGTTGGTGGCGACTCCAAATTTTTCCCTTTCATGAAGAGGCCTATAAATTGGACGTTGGCGCTCCACGTCGCAATTACGTTGTGACAGGAACTTGGAATTTCAACTTAAACTTGAAATTTAAACTAAAAAATATTAAAGTTTATGGAGTTTACCTTAAGTTAAAAGCACTAGAAATTCTTTTAATGCTCCAAACACTTGCTCTAAACTATTTTCAAAAGTTTTCATTCACAAATAATCAACAAAAAGAAGGAAAAAAACAAAACACGGGAGAGATAGTGGGGTGAACGGCGGCAAGGCCGGGGAGACGGAGATGAGTTAAGAGAAAAATCTTACCTCTCTTGAAACTTGGTGATCAGCTCCTTTACCTCTTCAATGAGAAACCTTTTTAATTATCTCACTCTTCCCTTTAACTTTTGAATATTACGAAACTTACCGCATACCTTTCATGAGACCCGATTTACAAAGATGAGGACAGGTTAGGATTTAATTCATTCCAATTGGTTAAACTTGCCTCAAATTAATATTATTTGAATCAAAATAATGCCAATTGAATTTATTTTTTCCATGAAAATCTTGGACTTTATAGAAATAGGGAGATTCAAGATTCTTCCATACCTTTAAAATTGTGTCTTCTTCACTAAACTATCTTAGCACATTATCTTACTGATTCAAGATATTTAAGCCATATGGCGTTTCAAGACCCGCGGGTCAAAACCTGACCCGCCCCATTTTTAAGCATCCTGGTGGTGCTTTTACCCGCGGGTCAAAACCTGACCCACGAGCACCCATTCTGGTCAGGTTTTGACCCGCATGGATTTTACTTTTCTTTTTCTTTTTTTGTCAAGTTGCACATCAACTTTCTTCTTCTTCTTTTTTTCTTTCTTTCTTTTTCTTTCTCTTCCTCTCCTCTTTTTTCATCAAGAGTATAAACCCGTGGGTTTTATGCCAACCTATATATTGACCTGTGGGTTTTTGAATGACCCGTGTTGATCGGTCAACCGGTTGACTTTTTTTTTTTTTTAAATAATACTAACCAATTTCAAATTGGTTTTCCGTCATCGACTTATCGTTGAATCTTAACACAAGCTTGCTTGATTGCTTCATCTTAAAATTTTCTAAGTGTTGCTTTGTAGGTGTAGTAGCCTTACACCCTTAGTAAACTTAGAATTTTTTCTTTAATTCCTCTACGAGCCATGCACTCCTTAGTAGACTTAGAATTTTTTTAGTCATTTTAAATTCTTCTACAAGGTGCGGTTCGTGCGAGCCCTACACTCCCTAGTAGACTTAGAATTTTTTAGTCGTTTTAAATTATTCTACCAGGTGCGGTTCGTGCGAACCCTACACTCCCTAGTAGACTTAGAATTTTTTAGTCATTTTAAATTCTTCTACCACGTGCGGTTTGTGCGAGCCCTACACTCCCTAGTAGACTTAAATTTTTTAGTCGTTTTAAATTATTTTACCAGGTGTAGCTCGTGCGAGCCCTACACTCCCTAGTAGACTTAGAATTTTTTATTCGTTTTAAATTCTTCAACCAGGTGCGACTCGTGCAAGCCCTACACTCCCTAGTAGACTTAGAATTTTTTAGTCGTTTTAAATTCTTCTACCAGGTGCGGCTCGTGCGAGCCCTACACTCACTAGTAGACTTAGAATTTTTTAGTCGTTTTAAATTCTTCTACCAGGTGCGGCTCGTGCGAGTCCTACACTCCCTAGTAGACTTAGAATTTTTTAGTCGTTTTAAATTCTTCTACCAGGTGCGGCTCTTGCGAGCCCTGCACTCCCTAATAGACTTAGAATTTTTTATTTAGCTCTTCCACCTTGGCGGACTTAGAACTTTCTAAAGTAGGTTCACTTAGTTGGCCCCCACTCGAGTAGAGTTTTTTACGTCTTGAAATCTAGCTCGAGTCTAAGAGTGCTCTGAATGATTTAACTCTCATAAATGCAATAAGTAGAAAAAGTACGATTTTATTCATTTTATTTTCGAACCTCTTACAATAAAAAAATTTATTGGAAATGAAAACTGCAATAAATAAAATTGCTGAAATGAAATCTAAGTTGTTTGACATCATCATAGGTAGAGTAGAGCCTTTTAGCTGAGTTTAATCAATGTGTTGATGTCTTGGCCAATACCTCAGTGACCTAGCATGGTCTTTTTTAGGGCTTGGGTTCTTTTTCAATAGTCGGGCCTCCAAAGATGGTTTTTATTTCTCCATATGAAATTTTTTTATTATCACGATCCGGTCTCTCTTATCTCCTTTACTTCTCACGAATTCTTTCAAGTACCCTTTTTGAATAAGGGTCTCAATTTCTTCTTTGAGATCGAAGCAATCAGAGGTGGTATGACTGTGGTCTTTGTGGAAGAGGCAATACTTGTCTTTGTTCCTCTTGTTTGACCCTGCTTTCATCATAGGCGGCCACCTAACCAAGTCTTTATCTTTGATCTCCAAGAGTAGTTGTTCAATCGGGACCGTGGTGGGAGCGTATTTTTTAAACTTACTAGGAGAAAAACTCAGCTTCTCAAGTTGATCTCCCGACTTATGTCTTTTGTCATCCTCGTGACGGCCACTCCTCCAGACAAATTCTTCTGTTCGATCTCTCTTCTTGTGTTCCGATCGTTTACTACTACCTCCTTCATCTGAAGTCCTTCTTGCATTAAGCAACTCTCTGGAGCTCATATATTTTTGTGCTCTAGCAAGAAGCTCGGTGTATGTAGCAGACGTCTTCTTGCCTAGTGACCACAAGAACTTTTCATCTCTCAAGCCAGCCATCACAGCAGTCAGAGTAATGTCATCATTGTAACCTTCCACCTTCAGTGCCTCATTGTTAAATCTCACTATATAGTCGTGGAGGCTCTCCTCTGACTTTTGACGCACAGTCAAAAGGTGCGTGGCTGGTTTTTTATGGTCTCTTCCATCAAGGAACTGAGTTACAAAAGACCGAGTAAGATCTTTAAATGAAGATATGGAACTCGGCTTGAGCTGCATGTACCACCCGCGAGTAGGGCCTCCTAATGTAAGGGGGAATGCCCTACACTTAATAGCATCTCGGACTCCCTAGAGCTCCATCCAGGTCTGAAATGTATCAACATGCTCGATTGGATCCTTTGAACCATCGTAGGTATGTTAGGAATGGTGTCCTAGAACTTGTAATTATTTAATAAATATAATTTATTTCGAATAAATTAAATAAATAAACATATGTTCTTTATATTATCTAAATTGATTCAATTGATGATATTCGGAATGTATGGAAATATATCAATATCACATTCAAATAGTAAAACCCTAAGTCACTCTTATGAAATCACGACTTAGTATGTGAATGATACGATAGGATTAAAGTCGAGATGAGTAACTTAAAAGTGTCTACAGTAAACAGATAACGTTTGGGAACCTTATCTTGGTAACACTGTTGATAGCTTCGCATTTTGTTTATAGACAAATGATCTAATCCTGATCATTCATGTGGGAGACATGAAATGGAAGTATCATATGCAATGTTGATTGTATAAAACAGGACCACGATGTTTGATCAAATTTCTCATTAGTACCGTTTACGAGAAATGATCGAATATTAAACTAAGTTTATCAACCGTGATAGATCTCAATCCTGAGTGAAATGTGGACTCGTATTTATGGAGTTATGTTCTTTGATTCATATGGTTGAGAGCGATCTGCAAGAACACTCAATACACTCCTGCTTTGGGAACATAACTAGATAAGTAGTTGGGAACGCATTTTCACGAGATGGAATTCATAACTTTCCTATAAATTAATGGTATCAGTGCGATACCTAAACATTTTAGGAACTTTAGGAAACTCCCTTGATGTACTGATTCGAGACATGAACAAGTGACGTCACGACTTCTATTGATCACAGAAGTACCTTATCTCTAGTTCGACTAAAGATAAAGTTCATTGGAGAATCAGCGAGAACACAAGGATAAAACAGTAATTACAGGGGTAAAACGGTAAATTTAATCCGCCTGTAATTATGAGGGTTCCACGTGAAGGATATGTTACAGATATAAATAAAGATAAACTAAATGGACATAACTCATCTATAGTGAGGGGAGTGTAGCTATGAATCTATAGTGAAATTATTCATAGTTAGATAATAAGTAATTAACTGATTATGAGTTAATCACTTAATTGACTAATTATTAAGCCCATGATCTAAAGGTCCATCGGGTCCCTATGCTAGGCCAAATATCGTAGTCGCGAAATCAAATAGAAAAAATGGAAATTTTAAGTAAAGTGAATTACTTAAAATAGACAATATTAATTGTTTAATATTGAGTATATTTAAACGGTAATTAATATAAACATTATTAATTGTTTAAATAATGAGTTTATTTAAACAGGAAATTAATAATGAAATATTATTAATTAGACATTATTAATTATTTAACTATTGAGTATATTTAAATGGTAATTAATAATTTGAAATTAATTGGCAATTATTAATTGTTTAAATAATTAATTTTATTTGAACGGAAATTAATAATTAAAATTAATTAATTAACAATAAAATATTATCAATAAAATTATTAATTAAATAATGAGTTTATTTAATGGAAATTAATAATTAAAATATTTATTATTAATTGTTTAAATAATGAAAATTATTTAAATGGAAATTAATAATTAAATACAATTTGATATTATTTAGTCGGGAGAAAATATTAATATTATTAATTATTTAAATAAATTATTTTATTTAAATGGTAATTAATAAATAAATTAATTAAGTTGGACTTATTAATTTAAGAGAGAGTTTCAAGCCAAATTGGATTAATGAACCCAATTGAAATTGGCCCAAAATAATTAATTAAATAAATTAGAATTATTTATTAATTATATAGTGAATTTCGGCCATATGAGATAATTTGTAGGAGATAATTGTTTGAATTATATCCTATAATAATTATATAGATTTATTTACCCAAGATAAATAAAATAAAGAAAAGAAAATATTCTATTATTTATCTATGGCATTTTACAAATACCAAGATAAAGGAAAGAGATAATTCTTTTTTCTTTTTGTATTTATCTCCATGGATTAATCCTAATGTGATTAGGATTCCTATTTTCCTATAAATAGGAGGCTTGAGTCATTCATAAAACACACAATTAAATTCCTAAGAAATTTGGAATTCTCTCTTCCTTCTCCCTCCCCCTTGGCCGAATTTCCCTTAGTGATTGGGAAGAAAAATATTTTTTCTTCTTCCCAATTTCTTCTTAAGTTCGATCCCACAATCGGGTTTCGTTTGATCGATCGGGATATAGCGTAGAAGATCCGGTATTGCTGAGGATTTGATGTTGTAAAGAAACCTCCAACCGATTCTCCATTAACTACTCAATGTAAGTATTTTAGAGTTTTAATTTTCAAAAATTTAAAGCATGAATCTACATGTTTTTATCACAAAATTGCATGATGTTAATAGATCCGTAATTAAATGTTAATTAGTTTACTAAACAAAATTCCGCTAATTTAGTAAATCATCCCTTCAAGGTAGTCATTGTTGGCATTTTAAACTTGCTTGGAAGCTCCACCTCCATTGTATCATCAGTGAATGGCGGCTCAGTTTGCTCAAGTAGATCTTCCAAGACAAGAGGATTCTTGCCTCTATACTCTTTTGACTTCATAACCAAGTTGATCTTGGAGTTTTTTCAACTCTGGTACCCAAGGCTGGGCACTTTCTGCAGTAGACTTCATAACATTTGTATGTTCTTTTCTCTTTTGATTGAGAACTTCTCTGAGGTCGAACTTTTGTTTCTTACTAGGATGCTGGTTGCGGGGAGAGTTATGAGAGGAAAAGGAATTGTCCTGGATATTTAGATTTGATTTCCCCTTTGAACCACCCTTCTCATGATTCCGCGATTCACCTATTCGCTCTACAGGTTCTTTGTCTTTTTTAGATTGTACTTCCTGGTTGTGAGCAGGGGCTTGATGATCAGTTTTCTATGTAAGAATTTCGAGTACTTTAGCAAGATCTCGATTCACACCTCGAACCTGCTCTTCTAGAGCATCTACCCTTCCGTCTGGCATTGGCACAACTCTAACTACTTCTTGATTTTCATCAGCTTGTTGTTGTTGTTGTCGTTCTCTAGTGCTACGAGTTTGATATCTTGTATTATGAGGGTTACGGTTTTCACCGTCATCTATATCATCACCGTGTTGCTGACTTCTACGACTCATCCTTGATGGTAGAGCACTTAGTTATATACTCTTCCCACAGACGGCGCCAAATATTGTTGCGTAAAAATGGAGAGCTTCCACGTAGGCAACGAACTTAATTTATGGGACGAGTCGGAGGTAGTGCGTTGCTTCGACGGCGTGCTACGTAGGAACCTGCACAGGAAAGGAAAAGAGCACCGGTGTGGTGCCGGCCTAACACCCTCCGGTGTTAAAGTTAGAGCAAGCATAGCTAGTGTGCCAGAGAGAATAGTAGTAGAAATTAGTTACCTAATGAATGAATTTCTTCTCCTATTTATAGGAGAGTAGGTTGATGACATCATCGTGCCACGTGTCACGTCGGGATTGGGCCGTGTGTTGCTTCTCAATTACTGTCGCTTGCAGGTTTTGCCACGTGTCGTTTCCTAAGTGGATACTTGTATTCAATCTTAAGTACGTAGGTTTGGGTCGGAGACTGCGTAGCTAGGTCTTTTCAGGTCCGTGGACTTTATGACTAGGTACTAAGGTCAGACCAGGTGCTCAAACTAGGTGCCCCGGTACCGCGGTCACACCAGGTGCGTAGGCTTTTTTACCAAGTTGTAAAATTCCACGTGTTGTCTAATTTCACCCCACAACAGAATTCAACGGATGCTTCTCAAATCATCTTTGTTGAACCCATTTCAATGACACCATTAGCCGATAAAATACAAAACATCGTTTGTAACCCAGAAACGCTTCCTTAATGAGCTCTTTCACGTGAAGAAGATGAAGAAGAAAAAGCTAATTTATCAACGACAACACCCAAATCGATTCTTGGTAAAGTTTGCCACTTGTTCTTCTCTGAACTTTCTCTTCTTCGCAAATCTTCTCGTGGTGTTTCAGATTGAGCTTCGTGGTGTTTCAAATCTAGGCTGATTAAGATTTTTAGGTATGAGCACGTCGTCGGAGATGGAGTTTAGTCGTGGTTGTGTATTTCAGATCTGGGGAAGGAGATGAAGTGGGAGAAGATGAACATGGAAGGAAAGAGGTAATTACATAAAAATTAAATATTATTATTAAATTAAATAAATATGCCACGTCATTAAAATTTGCCACATAAATCAATATAATATATAAAAAGTCAATAACTAAATGCCACATCATCATTCTGTTAAAATTTAAACTGAGTTTTGACGATAGGGAGCAAATGATAAACAAAATGAAAAACTCAAGGGTAAAAATATCGGTTTTGAAAACTCAGGGACCAAATGGTAAACAAACTCAAAACTCATGGACCAAAAATGTTTTTTTCCCTTTTTTTTAGGAAGAGAGAAATCGCAATAATTAACTGAAAATAAAGGGGGGAAATTCATATATACATAATTCACCGACAAAGCACTAATTGATGGAAAATATACTTGTAATTTAGCTTCGATCACAACTTTCCATATTCAACTACTTCATCAATTTATTCACAAACCTCATTATGTGCATTTCTGATATCTTTAAGCAAGTGTTTTGTAATTCACTTTTCCAAAAGCAAGAGGAGAATTAAATGCTCAAATTAAAGATATATTCAAATTAACGGTGATATATTCTCCGCATATCTCTTACAATCTTATATTTCTCTAATATTTAATTATGTTTCAGAGATTACCTCAAGGGGGATAGCAAATTCGAAGAGATTTTTTTAAAATAGTTATTAGATTTTAGGGCAAAATGTAAAACACACCCCAGTGGTTTCGGAAAAATGCAAAACACACCCCTGTGGTTTGAAAATGAATATTTTTACCCCCGTAGTTTCAAAACTGTGCAAATTGACCCCTTCCCTCTGCATTTTTTATTTTCTTTTAGCCATAACTTTTTCGTTTGAACTCTGATTTGAATGATTCAAGATGTTTTGTAATCCTCGTTTCGAACTCTACATTGTAGTAACTTAAAAACTTAGAAATCGTTAGTATATAAAATTGTTTACGACTTCAACCCGATCTAATATATTGATGATGATAACTCTTTTATATACTAACGATTTCTAAGTTTTTAAGTTACTATAATGTAGAGCTCGAAACGAGGATTCCAAAACATCTTGAATCATTCAAATCAGAGTTCAAACGAAAAAGTTATGGCTAAAAGAAAATCAAAGATATAGAGGGAAGGGGTCAATTTGCACAGTTTTGAAACTACAGGGGTATAAATATTCATTTTCAAACCACAGGGGTGTGTTTTGCATTTGACCGAAACCACAGGGGTGTGTTTTGCATTTTGCCCTAAATTTTATTATTTTATTGCATCCCTTTCTTTCTCAGATGACAAACGTGGATGGTAGATGGTAGAAAATTTTAATCCAAGATAATTTGACTAAGGTCAATTTGACTTGACTATGGCTCATAGGAACTAAAATGTCTTTTTCTTTATCTATGGATAAATAATATAAAAAAAAGAGTATATTAATTTTGGGTATTTTTTTACAGTATAAGGGTGAAAAAGATAAATTGAGAGTGCATGTGTGTAATTGATGTAGATAGTGTATTTTGTCCACGCTAAATTTATTTATCTACAGTTCAATAATCTAAAATGAAAATAATAAAATGATGAAAATTGGATTTTGATTTCGTTTTAAAAGATAAAGGTAATATTTATTTGTTTTAAATTTTAAAGATAAAATGATGTTTGATTTGGAATAGATCAAGATATAATGATTATTTTTCATTATTATTTTCAATGAATTTATTAGTGTTTTTTTTACCTAGTTCAATAAATTATTGAATTATAATTATGCTATTTGAGTAATTTTTAAAAACATCTAACTTTTATAATTAGTATGCAAAAATATATTATTTCAATAATTATCCTAAAATAAATCATAAGCTAAAGCCATATTGAAACCAAAAATATAATTTAACCAAAAAGAATAATTATATCTTCCAAAAATATCATTTTTATTGGTGGTGGGTGCCCTAGACATCCTGAGGTTCGATCTTACACTCACCTTCTATCCTACTCCTTCACCCTACTCAAAGGCGGGCAAATCAAAGCTCCTCCTCTTTTTCCACACACACAGAGACGTCTACCTCGACTATACCATATTGAGCTTTCCTCCCGACATTGGAATATCAATTCTTTCTTCCTCATCCTCAAGAATTCCATCTGATTCTGCTACTTCACTACACCTTTTTCTTTGCTTCGATCATGGCTCCTTCTCTCAAAATCATCGTCAGAGCATATTTTGAAGTCTTCAATCTTTGAGATCTTTGATCTTCAAAGTCTTCAGTCTTTTGTTTTCTAGCCTTTGATCGTCGAAGTCTTCAATCTTTTGTCTTCGAGTCTTTGATCATCGTAGTTTTTTCTCTGAATCTTCTCCGTTGTTCTTCGAGGTCTTTGACAGTCGAAGTCTTTAGTCTTCTCTGAATGTTCTCTGTTGTTGACCGTCTTTAATGAATGAATGGTCCCTCTATTTATAGAGATTTCTATGGACCTTGGGTGGATATGAGCTTGATTTGATTTTGGCCTAATCGCCATGTGGCATATTTTCATTGGACCAATTTATGTCATCCAATGGCCATGAAAAAGACATGCGACAGTATTTGATTTGTCAACTTAATGTCTTTTAATTTAATTTAAAGACACGTGTTAATTTATGACTGGTCTTCATTTAATGACATATAATTTTATCATTGTCTTGAATAATTACGTTGCAATTTATAATTTGCCGAATTTTCTTCTTCAACAACATGTAAGTATAACTTTTTTTAACGTCACTAATAAGTCATCAATAAAAAACTGGCGGTAGGGACCTATTAAAACCATTAGATACAGTTGCTTTTGGGTTCCGAACTCCATATGGGAGTGTGCATTTGTATGTTAGGTGTTCTTCTGTCGTGTGACCTGGTGGCTTATGTGCGAGATTTTATTCTTTAATATAGCATCAACATGACAAAGCGAGATAGGCATGCGAAACCGAGAAGGAACTTTCATATTCAATAAAATTCCGGGGGGGGGGGGTGGTACTTGCCTCAACTTTAGAGGTTGGGAATTTGAAATCTCATGACACTACTGAGACTCTCATCCAAAACTCATAATAAATAATTAACCTAGAAAATAATTATTTTATTTTATTTCATTCAAAATTCATTCAGTGTAATTATTCATTTATAAATTAGAATAATTATTTTTAATTTATTATGAATCAATTTATCAAACAAAATATAGTCGATAAATTTAATTTTATATATTAAATTCATTTTTAAAAAATTTATTGAATTTTAAGTGATAATTAAATAAATAAAAAACAAATCATATAAAAAAAAGGATTAATTATTTCAATAGCCACTTTTTCCATCATCTTTTAACCAATAGTCATACATCTCAAAAGCTGATTTTTTAGCCACCTATTAGTGTAAAAAGACAAAAAAAAACTCTTCAAGTCAAATTATCATCTCTCTCCTCTCTCCCCTCTCCCCCCTTCACTCATCTTCCCTTCCTTCTTTTTTTTTAATATTAATATCTCTCTCTACATTTCATAATTATTTTTTAAAAAAAATTCCCTCTCACTCCCCCCCCTCCTTTTCTTCTATATATTAGATTATCTCCTTCTCACCCTCATTTTTTTTTTCTTTTTTTCTCCCATTTCTTCTTCCATCTGTAACAACCCGAGTTTTGGTAAGGGTATTTTTGGTCTTTTCTTCAATTTCGATCTAAATAATTTTATTTTGATTTATTATTGACCGTCGTGTCGTTACGAATTCAACGAAATTAACTAGGCTTAATTCTGAGTTCCGAGTAAAAAGATATGGCCTGAATACCGTTTACGTCCCTAACTTATAATATTCTTTCAGGGGTATTATAGTATTTTCCCAACCAATCAGTTGACACAAAAACCTAGGTCAAAACGATTAAAATATTATCTTCTCCTCATCTTCCTCGTATCAGCGTCGTCTCTCCCTCACCGTGCTCGTGCGTTTGGATTTTCGTAAGGTAATGGTTGATCCTTATCAATTCGTTGTTTCTTTTCCGTTAATTCTGAATTAATCTTCAACCTTTGGGCTGCCGTTCAAGGACATATTCGAGCTCTGTGACTCATTAGAAATTCGAGAAAATTCGACCCCGTTCAATCCCGAATCTTTTGGTAATTACGTTAATTTTATCCTTCTTTGATTAGTTATTGTACTCGAGCGAATTACGTGCTAATTGGATGAGTTTTCGTTGAATTTTTCGTTCGAATAAGGACCCTCGCCGGAATGTTATTGGCTCGCCGGAATCTGGAAATTTTTTCTTCACAAGTTGCTCGATTGTTGAAGCTGTTTTCGTGGTCTATTTAGCTTCGTTAGATTCGAGACGAGGGGGCGTTTTTCCTTCGAGTTACTGGTAAGCAAGCAACTGTTCTTGGTTGGTAAAATTAAAAAAAAAATTGAAAAAAAGAGAAAACGCAGCAGACTTGCGTTTTCCCTGTCGCTGATCGTGCTGCTTGCAAGGGAAGGTGGGGTGGTCCAACTGGACCGACTGAGCCTGGTTTTGTTGGGCCGGTCCAGTTGGTCCAGCCGTGTAACGCCCCGTTACAAGGTAAGATTAATTTTGGATTAAATTAAATTTTTATTTGATTTATTTAACGGGATTGGAATTAATGATAAATAAATTGTTATTATTTATTCAGGCTTTTAGGTGACACTTTATGATAAGTGCCACTTTTGTATTTAGTGAGGTGTTTTGGATTAAGAGCTAGTTGATGACATGGCAAGTAGTTGATGACGTGGCAAGTTAGCTCAAACCCTAATTTTAACTAAGAAAAAGAAGAAGAACAATTTTCTCCCCTCCTTCCCACACCCTTGCCGCCGCCCCCCTTAGAGAAAGAGAAGAAGAAGATCCGTCAATTCGTCTTGTTTTCGTTCGATCGTGCATCGGGTTTTGGATTTAGGCGTTTTGGAATCGATTTTGGTCACGAAGGTAACGAAATTCCTCTCTTCTCTTTCCCTTCTTGATGCCGTGGGGTCTAGAGTAGATATTGATGAGATTTTCGTCAATTGTTAATTAGGAGATCGGTGAAAATTGCACGGAATCGAAGAAGGAAGATCGGAAACCTTTTTTTCTTGAAATTCAAGTGACGGGTAAGCTTTCGTGATTGATTTCTCAACCATTTAAATTCTGGATTTTAGTTAATTAATATTCTTATGAACACCAAGAACCCTAACCCTTGTTTCGATCTCCATAATTGTCAATTTCCCAAACTATGGCCAAACACCTAATCGATCTTGATTACCGATACCTAGAACCATCAAGATCGATCACCGTACCTGCGAAACCGCGACCAAACCACATCCCGATGACCATGGCCAGCCGCGGCCCACACACCCACGCCCCAACCTTAGCCAATTTCCTTCGCCGTTTGATTTCCGTTCTTTGATCATAATAATAAAAATAACGATAATCATAATAATAAAAATAATAATAACAACCAAAATAGAAAAGTGAAAAAAAAATAGAATTTGTTTCAAATAGTATAAATTTGTACAAGACTCACTAAAATGTCATAACTTTTTAAAAATTACTCAAATGATATAATTATAGTTCAATAAATAATTGAACTATTTTTCATATGTATTTTTAATGACTTTGTTTGTTTTTTTACTTTTTTTAAGCTCAAGTTCAATAATTTATCGAACTATTTAATTATTTTTCATTATTATTTTCAATAAATTTATTATTATTTTTTTAGTTCAATAAATTATTAAACTATAATTATGTTATTTGAGTAATTTTTAAAAACATATGACATTTCAATAATTAGTATGTAAAAATATATTATTTCAATAATTATCCTATAATAAATCATAAGCTAAAAGCCATATTGAAACCAAAAATATAATTTAACGAAAAAGAAAAATTATATCTTTCCAAAAATATCATTTTCATTGGTAGGGGGTTTGGTTTTTCCTCATCCTCAAGAATTCCATCTGATTCTGCTATTTCACTACACCTTTGCTTTGCTTCGATCATGGCTCCTCCTCTGAAAATCATCGCCGGAGCTGATTCCTTTGGCTGTACTCTCAAAGACACTCTCATCTCTCACCTTCGTTCCCTCAACATCCCCGTTGAAGATCTCGGCGTCTCTTCCTACTACTCCATCGCCGCCGAAGTCGGAAAACGCATCTCTTCCGCTTCTTCAACCGACGATTTCACCGAAACACGAGGTCTCCTCGCTTGCGGTACCGGCGTCGGCGTTTCGATCTTCGCCAACAAGTTCCCTGGTGTTATGGCCGCTACTTGTTTAACCAAAGACGAAGCTCTGAATTCTCGATCAATCAACAATTCCAATGTTCTTTCCCTTTCTGGTAATTCTACTTCTCCTGATTCCGCCATTGAAATTCTCGATACTTGGCTTAATACTCCTTTTAAATCCCCTTGTCCTGCTTCTGGTTCCAAACCCTGGCCTGAGGAAATCGATACTTTCCTCGAAAATTCGCTCTCCGAAATGTCGAAAATCGGCGAAAAGGATGCGGTATCGGTTACGACCGATATGTGTTCGATATGTTGTTTGGTTAAGAATAGGGAATTGAATCCGATTGATATGATCCCGGGCGGATCGATGAAGATATTGAGGGAAACACCGACGTCGGCGATCGTTCGGTTTACGGCCGGGAGTATCGAGCCGGCACATCATCATACATTTGGGCATGATTTGGTGGTGTTGGAAGGGAAGAAGAGTGTTTGGAATTTGACAAAGAAAGAGAGATTTGATTTGGTTGTTGGTGATTTTCTGTTTACACCAGCTGGGGATGTTCATAGGGTTAAGTATTATGAAGATACTGAGTTTTTCATCAAATGGGATGGTCATTGGGATATGTTTTTTGATGAAGATCTTGATTCTGCTAAGGAAGCTATTGCTAAGGAATCAGAAAATGGATCTCTGTAAACAAAATATGTGAGTTTATGCAATTGTTTGTATGTAGTTTTATTGTCGTTGTTATGTGGTTGTCTTATAAAATTAGTCGATGGTCCGAACACTCGCGGATATGAAGAAGTTATAAGTTTTGCTGTTTTGGTAATATGTTTGCATTCTATGATGGAATGGTGTAAAGTTGTTATGTTGGTGTTTGAAGAGTGTTGAAAGTTTAGTTTGGTAGGATTGCTGTCAATAAACAAGCTTTTATGTTCGTGTTTGTGTTTGTGATTTTTTTTTGTTTTTTTTGGTAGCTTGGTTGTGATGATATATGAAAAATGAGTGAGTGTATGTTTGTAATTATAATAAAAGAAAATGTTGTGGGTTTTGAATGGTATGATAAGTGTGCTATATATATATATATATATTACTTGAAATTTAGCATATGTATAGGTTGTGATATAGTGCACTTATTTTATAAAAATAAAATAAAAGAAATTTAGTCCCATAAGATAGTTGAACTGATAAAAATCAATCGATTCAATGAAATCATATAAGTTTCAAATTCCTTCAACCCCAATTTATATTTTAAAAAAGGTTAAATATATGGTATTTGAACGATAAATCTTCAATTTAGCTTTGTCATTATTTTTTTTTTTTATGTAAAGTGTCAGAGGTGGGGATTAAACCACATTTTTTTTAGTGTGGAACTATATATCTTAATCAATAGACTATGTCTCTGTTAGTATTTAGGTATACTAGTCAAAATTTACGTGTCTTGCACGTGTTTTTAAAATTAAAAAAATGACAATAATTTTTAAATGTTTCTAAATAATCTAAAAAAATAAGAAGTTTTAGTTTGGGAAGACTTTATACAAAGTCTAATTCTAATTTTAGAAGGATTAGTCTGTTCAAAATGTTGGATGTACTGTATTCTAATTTAGAAGAAAAACACTAGCGGGAGCTATACATTAACTTTTTGTCGTGCAATTCTTTACAAATAGGCCCTAGAATTGAATGTGCTAACCAACATTGTTGATTTAGTGCCCGTTTGGAATAACTTTTGAGTATTTAAAAGTGTTTTTGGATTAAAAAAATGTATTTTTGATAACCATTAAACACTTTTAAAAGTCATTTCAAACGGGCACTTAAACTCTTTTTTTTCTCTTAAAAAAACACTCTTTGCTGCATATTCATTGACGCTAGTATTGAAAATCAATTGATTTTTTTTTTCAATTCCCTATTTTTTGACCTCCAATTCATATTGTGCACACTCGCCCTATGTTTGAAATATAAAATCTACCTTTGAAATATATCTTATATATTACATGATTTGAGATATGTTGAATGGAAATATTTTAAAAATAAATTTTTTATTATCATTCATATAAGTGAAAGCAATTTTTTAATTATCTCATTAAATTTTATGATTACACATATTCTTAACATATAAGAATTTCATACAGTTCATTGAAAAAATCGTAAAAAAAAAAAGGATGATAACACTAACACTATGAAACAAATTGTTTATTTGTACATTATAAAAGTTTGAAAATGAATTTATTCAATTTTTGTGCAGACATTTTAATCATTGAAATAATATATTTTTGTATATTAATTATTAAAATGTTAGAACTAGTTAATTATTTAAAATGTCATTAATAATTATGCGGGTTGATGATAATTCATCTTTGATATCTCTAACATTTATGTAATCAATTCAAATTGAACTCTTGTTTGTAAAAAAAGTTATTTATCCAACTTTGTTTAATGAAGTGATAATCTAATAATACTAAGATGTCTTCGAATTTATAGAGAACCGAGGGCACAATGAAATCTCAAAAGAAGGAAACAGTCAATAAAACAAAAGTCATCTCATCGTATTTTTACAATAAAATGTTACAAAAAACAAATATATATATATATATATATATATATATATATAAATTTGTTCATTGAAAAAGTGGTAACAAAATTCGGGGATAGGAAGAGACGCTTAGACGAATAAAGCAAAGAAATGGAGTAGCTTCAGTTTAGATTTGTAAGGATGCATATGAATAAAGAATAAAGCTTAATTCTATTCCCATCTCCTCTTTATTCACCAATATAATGGTGTTCTTTAATATTTCAATCGACCGGGTGAAAAATCAAACAAAGAGAGAAATCCAATTCACATCTTTTTGGAAACACAAATTTTAAAATAACTTTTATTGTTTTTTTTTCAATGAATTGGTACATGAATTTAAGTGTAAATAATTGCACAGGAAATAAATTTCAGTACATTCCCTTTTATAAATTTATTTGTGTTTATTTATAAATATATATATTAGGGGCAAAAGGAGAAATCAAAAGTTTCTCCTTTAAACCCCTTTTAAAAGTAGTATAGATCATTTTAGAATTTTTAGTTGCACCTTTAAAATATTAATATTCTTTTAATTAAATCTTAACAAAAAAAAGTGTCAGTAACAAATTTGTAATGTATCTAAGACACGCCACTTAAAAAAATACTATTTTTTATGTGGCACATTTACATAAACATAATTTGTTCTTTCTTTTCTTTTATTAAGATAGTCCACGAGTTTTCTAGTTAAGACTCAATGAGTTTGGAGTAGTTGTAAATCTAGCAAATTTTAAAGTAATATTTATAAAGATAGTAACTCTACAAAATATTTATAAATATAGTAAATTTTGATTAGGTGAATTATTAATAAACATTGAATTATATATTTTTATATTAAATTTATTCCTATACACATTAATCACAAATATTGCATCAGAATCTCTCCCCGACGAAATTTCCCAAAAATTTATAGTTTATATACTTAGGGTCGGAATTATTTTGAGAGGCATCGCATTTCTTTCATTTCTCATAGTGGAATTTTTGTAATTAAATGAAAATGATGTCACCCTTCTTGAGGTACACGCCACTCCTAGTTATAAAATTGCTTAAAATATTATTTAAGGGTTAATGAAACTTTTCGTCCTTTTAAGTATCCTAACCCTCGAGTTATTGGAGATGGTTTTAAATGTTCCCTGAGATGGCACAACCGTTCAAGTATCTTAACAAAAAATTAATTATGTAATTTTTTTTATCATGATATTGATGTGATATAAAATGCTATTTTTTTTATTGTTGATGATGTATTGTAAAGCGTTAATTTCACTCGTAGCCAATTTAAAAGTGATTATTTCAAATAAACATTGTTATTCAATTATGTATCAAATATATCCAAACTTATCTCCACTCTTCACTTTCTGTAAAACTAAATTACTAATTCTGCCCTTTAAATCAAATCATTTATCAGTCCCTTAATTGTGGCGATAATAACTCAAAACCGTAACTGCCTTAAATGCATCATCAAATGTGGGAAGGTAAACATTGATTTTTTTTTTAATTAAAAAAATGGATTTCTAAGGATAGTAAACGAAGAAACTAACATTTTGAAATGCAAAAATCAAAACAAAAAGGAGAAAGAGACAGACACGAAAGAAACACAGGCAATACTGGAAACGAAGATGGTCTATGAGGAGGGAGAGGGAAATTTTTTTTATTTGTTTTTCATTTGTATTACAAAGATCTAAATACAAAATCTGATATGATTTTGGTTATTTAAAATCAACAATTGATTAGAATGAACCTCCAACAGTGAGTTATTATTCATAATGAATATGAAATCTTTGGTTATTTAAAATCAACAATTGATTAGAATCAGTATTTGAAAAAAATGAAAATGTAGATTACATAGAAAAAACATAAGAAAATGTTAACTTTTAGTAAACAAAAAAATAGTTTAGATAATGTGATGAAAAATACTGATGATAAACCGTAGAAAGAAAGAAGAAAACTTTAAGTGTTGATAAGAAAAATAAAATAAAAACAAAAAAACGATAATAAATATGGAAATAAGAAATACAAAAAGATATGATCCATGAAACAAGGGATAATTAAGACATAAACATTTAAGGAAATAAAAATGAAGGAAACTGAAATCAATAGCACAAATATCTCGGTAAAAAAGTAAACATTCAAATCGGAATCTCCTTACACTCCACCAATTTTGGTTGTTTTTGGGTAATAATGATATAAAAATAAAACTGCATAAATGTGATTTAAATAGGCTATATTAGTGATATTAATTCTATTGTAAATGACTAGGAGATTTATTGGGAGCGAACAAAATCTTACACATCGGTTAGAGAAGAGGATGATCATAGGTGTGTAAGGGAAAAGGTATATCTCAATTGATATAAAGCCTTTTGGGTGAAACCAACAGCAAAATCATGAGGGTCATGACCTAAAGTGGACAATATCATATCAATGTGGAGTTGTGGAGACCCATTACCTCTTAACAAGATTCATGTTGGTTAGAACTTTACATGAGGAATATCATATATCTGAACTGGATATAATGTGATTAAAAAACCATGAAAACAAGAAACTTGGAAGCCAAACATACATTAGAACCCCAAAGAACAAAAAAAAAGTTCATTTTCTTTTTTCTGATTAACTCAAAAAATGGAGACTTTGCAAGAAAATGCCCTAATCTCTCAAGTTTTGGTGAAGATGGAAGATTGTAGTGATTGGCTCCGCTCAAACCATGTGTGGCTCAACTAAGCAACCATAGGCTGACTTAGGGGCAGAGGGATTTTCTTAAAACCTTGAGATAATAGGTTGAAATCATGTGTGATCACTTAGTTAAGATATTATCTTACGAGTTTTCCAACACCAAGTATTGGAGAGCCGTATGACTGTCCCGTGAGGTTAATCGAGGTGCACGCCACTCCTAGTTATAAAATTGCTTAAAATATTATTTAAGGGTTAATGAAACTTTTCGTCCTTTTAAGTATCCTAACCCTCGAGTTCTTGGAGATGGTTTTAAATGTTCCCTGAGATGGCGCAACCGTTCAAGTATCTTAACAAAAAATTGATTATGTAATTTTTTTTATCATGTTATTAATATTGATGTGATATAAAATGCTATTTTTTATTGTTGATGATGTATTGTAAAGGGTTAATTTCACTCATAGTCAATTTAAAAGTGATTATTTCAAATAAACATTGTTTTTCAATTATGTATCAAAATTCAAATATATCCAAACTTAGCTCCACGCGTCACTTTCTGTAAAACTAAATTACTAATTCTGCCCTTTAAATCAAATCATTTGTCAGTCCCTTAATTGTGGCAATAATAACTCAAAACCGTAACTGCCTTAAATGCATCATCAAATGTGGGAAGGTAATCATTAATTTTTTTTAATTAAAAAAATGGATTTCTAAGGATAGTAAAAGAAGACACTAACATTTTGAAATGCAAAAATCAAAACAAAAAGGAGAAAGAGATAGAAACTAAAGAAACACAGAGCAATACTGGAAACGAAGATGATCTATGAGGGAGAGGGAAAAAAATATATTTGTTTTTCATTTGTATTACAAAGATCTAAATACAAAATCTGATATGATTTTGGTTATTTAAAATCAACAATTGATTAGAATGAACCTCCAACAGTGAGTTATTATTCATAATGAATATGAAACTTTTGGTTATTTAAAATCAACAATTGATTAGAATCAGTATTTGAAGAAAATGAAAAATGTAGATTACATAAAAAAAACACAAGAAAATGTTAACTTTTAGTAAACAAAAAAATAGTTTAGATAATGTGATGAAAAATACTGATGATAAACCGTAGAAAGAGAGAAGAAAACGTTAAGTGTTGATAAGAAAAATAAAATAAAAACAAAAGAACGATAATAAATATAGAAATAACGAATACAAAAAGATATGATCCATGAAACAAGGGATAATTAAGACATAAACATTTAAGGAAATAAAAATGAAGGAAACTGAAATCAATAGCACAAATATCTCCAGGGTAAAAAAGTAAACATTCAAATCGGAATCTCCTTACACTCCACCAATTTTGGTTGTTTTTGGGTAATAATGATATAAAAATAAAACTGCATAAATATGATTTAAACAGGCTATTAGTGATATTAAATCTATTGTAAATGACTAGGAGATTTATTGGGAGCGAACAAAATCTCACACATCGGTTAGGGAAGAGGATGATCATAGGGGTATAAGGGAAATGGTACATCTCTATTGATATAAAGCCTTTTGGGTGAAACCAACAGCAAAATCATGCGGGTCATGACCTAAAGTGGACAATATCATACCAATGTGAAGTTGTGGAGACCCACTACCTCTTAACAAGATTCATGTTGGTTAGAACTTTAGGTGAGGAATATCATATATCTGAACTGGATATAATGTGATTAAAAAACCATGAAATCAAGAAACTTGGGAGCCAAACATACATTAGAACCCCAAAGAACAAAAAAAAATGTTCATTTTCTTTTTTCTGATTAACTCAAAAAATGGAGACTTTGCAAGAAAATGCCCTAATCTCTCAAGTTTTGGTGAAGATGGAAGATTGTAGTGATTGGCTCCGCTCAAACCATGTGTGGCTCAACTAAGCAACCATAAGCTGACTTAGGGGCAGAGGGATTTTCTTAAAACCTTGAGATAATAGGTTGAAATCATGTGTGGCCACTTAGTTAAGATATTATCCTACGAGTTTTCCAATACCAAGTATTGGAGAGTCATATGACTGTCCCGTGAGATTAATAGAGGTGCATGCAAATTGACCCGACACTCATGGATATTCAGAGAGAGAGATTAGCTCAATTAAGGTATAAAGTGAAAGTTTCTCCATCCAGGTTTATGGAGTTTTAGCGCTTATACAAAGAAACCAGTTCGTGCTTCTGCCAAAAGAGGATGATGGAGGGAGAGACGGTATGGAACATGAAAAAGAAGATGAAATATGGTGATGGGAATAGGAAAAGGAATTCATTGGAAACAAAAGTTTTGCTGAGGTGGCATAACCAATGGGGTATTAATCTTCATTGATGAGTAGTTTGAGGCTGTTAAATTTGCTCTTGGCATGAAAGTGGCAAAGGGGTCAGTGTCTGTGTGGGGGAAAATATTGAATGCAAAGGGGTCAGTAGTTTGGTATGTTAGAAGTGTTTAAAAGTATTTTTAAATAAAGAACATGTTTTTGATAACCATTAAAAAATTACTTTTAAAAGTTATCTCAAATGGGTCTTTATTGTGGTTGGTGGTTGCCCGAACCAACTTAAGTTAGAATTTTATAAGGAATGTGTCATTTTATGATCTTATTATTTAGTAAATTTTTTACAAAATTTGAATTATGCTACCAATTTATCTATAATTTTTTACTCTTCGTACAATTTACATTCAAAATTTATAAGAATGTGTCTGATTTACAATTATCCCAAAAATAATATTTTGAAATTTCCTTTTTGAAAACTTATTTATGTCATATATGTAGAATTCTTCACTAACAGGTTCCCTTTCACCAGCTACAAAACAAAGACAGCAGTTTTTTTTTTTTAAAGCAATTAATTGGATTAAGAGGGAATTAGTTGAGGCTAAAAATGGAATTTACTGCAATATGATATTACACATTATACAACTTCCTATCAATCAGCTAGTTTCCCTTCAAATGTAAAAAAAGAGGTTTGTTCTTGAAAACTAATGTGAATGAAATACATTTACACTAGACTTAGTTCTTCAGATTCAATGGCTGCAATCTTCTCTCTTAGCTTCACCAACTCCTCACCGGCATCACATACATATGCTGAAGCTTGTCTCCCTGATAATGTTGCTCCTTCCATGCTATCTATGTAATCCTGTACACATAAATAGTGCGGACGATTTCGAAATTTATTTTTGGTCTTTCCTTCAAATATTCTTTATCAGACAATCAAAATTCTGATAATGGTATCAGCTTAATGAATTATTCAGGGTTAAACTTTACTTTTTAGTCCGAGCTCTTATGACATTTTAGTTCTGATACTTTTCTTCTTTTTTATTACTTTTTTTTTATAAGAAAATTTTCATTGATAAATGAAAAGGATTACAAAAGGAAACGGCACCCCAGGATTACAAAAAATTCTTTTTTAATACTTTTAGTAATCGCTATGACGATTAAGAGCTTGATGTTAGAATTATCGTCAAAAAGTAACCTATGCATGAGATCGAGCCAAATGAACAAAGCAGGCAGATTTCATATCCAAATGTTATCCGATTATAAACCCTTTCATATGGCCCAATTATGACGGGATTTGTAACTAAGGTACATTTCTAGAAGTTTATGAACTAAATAGTCATTAAAAAAAAGACTAAAATGCATAGACCAAAAAAGTATTTCAACCATTAGTTATTTTGATTCGCTTGTTGATTTTTACTGATTTGTTAGCAGAACAGCATCCATGGTTGTTTTGGTTACCAATAGCATCATCTCATTCTGGTGCGATAAGTTTTTAAGAAAATAACAAAATATATAAATACCTGTTTTGTGTATGATCCGGCAAGGAAAAAATTTGTAATAGGCGTCTTCTGGTCTGGTCTAAATGGATCTTTACCGGGTGCTTCACGATATAGAGACTGTCCGATTTTGACAACTGATGACCATGTAACTTCTAGACCTTGGGATGATGGGAATAAAGTCAAGACCTGGGGTAATGGAAACGAATCACGAAGGAGCAGATATGGGGTTAAAACTGATAATTTATCACAAAAATAGGACTCGGAGAAGGCATTAAATAAATGTGCAGGCTTTGTTATTTTGAACAGTCTTAAAAAGCAACTTAAAAGGGTCTATATAAAAGACTAAAACTCGTACCTGTTTTGCCACTCTTGCTATAATCTCTTCATTTACTAAAGGCATGTAAGGATCCCCAGGTGTCAGAACACATCTGAAGAATGAAGTAACTTGAGAATAAAAAACATAATACAAAAAATGACACTAAGCGGGGGTTGGTTTCTCAGAAAGATAAAATCAAAACAAGTTCATAACGGAGAGAGAATTTTGATTGATATAGTTTGTGAGCAAGTTACAAGACTAGGATCTATAAAGAGAGAAAACATCAATAACTTATCGATTGTACATCGGGAAGGACAAGAATATGATCTCCAAGATTAGAACTCCCAAATTAGATACATGCTAGATAATCACCTTGAACGTTCTAGATCTTGCAACTCTGTCACCCATCCATTATATCGAAGTTGTACGGTGACAACAGGGACTCCAACGAGCTCATAAATATTATCAAAGAACTCCCATTCCCTCCATTGTGGTGGGATTAATCTTTTGATTCCAGGGACATCACATGCTGTCATCACATTGTACAGTTTAAAATGAAGAAGATGAGGATGACAAAGAGGAAAGAAATAGAATAAGCACAAACCTGCAACATAAGCATCAGTTTTCACAACTTTCTTATTTGTTGCCTGTGAAGAAAAACAGAGCTTATTAGGCATTACTAATGAGAAAACCCGGCATTGATGGATCTCAGAACATTTAGTACAATTCTTGTTGACCACCATTTAACATTCTATTGTTTTCACATATTTGGTTGATTTCTAAACTCTCAAGATCTTATTATCACAGTTAGTCTCCCAACATTCCTCTCAAGTCATTTTGGAGAACACAATTCAAGAGATGTGACGTTTAAGAACGAAGATTCTCAAATAGTATACCCGTCACAAATATTAAGGGTATACTAGTTTAAAAAAAAAAAAAACAAAGTCATGAACTTCTGTGAGAAAACAAATATTGTTTCATCCAAACATATCTTGAGCAAAATTACTGGACAGACTCGTACTTTTCATTCCAATTTGATTACAAACACGAAGTTAAACTCATGAACTTCTGCAAAAGACAGCAGTCATTAATTAAAAAGACAATTTTTGTAACAAGAACTGAAAGCCCTCAAATATAACATATAAACTCTCAGTTTTAATCTCTGAAGGTGGTGCTAGATGCTTTCAGAATTTCTCTTTTAGAAAACATCATTGTCAAACACTACTGAGTTTATCATCCTCCAATTTGTATTATTTTTCATTAATCAATGAAAGTTCATCTTTCTATCAAAAACACTACTGAGTTTTAATTGAAATATGATCTTCAGACTCGAATAATGTAGAATAGTGAACATGAAGCACCTTAGTAGTCTAAAGAGGGACTTATCTGAAAAAATGATCATAAAGATGTAAATCTAACTAATATTATATGGCTCAACTTTTTATACCTGCCCCCTCTATCTGTGATATACTTTTTGATGGGGCCACTTAAGAAAACGTCTGGAGAACCTTTCAGCATGCGTAGTAGGGAAGCCTCAGTCTTAGTAGCGAAGTGTCCATGAAGCTAGATCAATGAGTTTATTCTTTTAAATGAATTCACAACAATATTATTAATGTAAATAAGAAAGAACAATGAGCTATCTGATACAATTTTTAAGAAACTACAGATAACAGAAAGATTAATCGACTTTGTCATCACTTTTGAGCATTTTCCCTCCTTTTTTCCCTTCTCAATGCAAAGCAAACTCTAGGTAGAGAAGCCCATGCTTTAACAACATGAAGCATAACTAGAGTTAAAAAGATGTTGGCATGGTAAAACAACTCATATGGCTAAGTAGACATTACCTTAAGCTGATTTGTGGTCAAGAAAGCTTCAATTCCATGTATTGGTGCTCCAATAGGAAATCGGAAATCAAGTTCTGATCAGAAACAAGTCACAGTAATAATTCCATTGTCTAAAAATAAATTTACTTTTTTCATATTCCCAAGAATGATGAATAATAAGAAGAACCATTCATGGTTATAAATTAATCAAGTTGGTAAATTGAACTCCCAACATAAAGAAATTTCTTTTAGGAGTAAGAGATGAACATTTACCTCCAATTTCACCTCCCGTATTTACAAAAGTATGAGTATGATCCTTCACAGGTAGATTCTTTTCTGCACCGACCTATTCTCGAGTAAAGAGTAATTATAAAATAACATCAGACAGTATGTAGAACTTGGCTTGTCATGAATAGAAATATAAAAGGCTGCCAAAAACCAATAAATTCACTAAAATATGTTGAACCATCCTTTTTTTTTGGGGGGTGGGGGACTAAAAATTGCTTTGATTAAAAAGGAAAAAATATATATTAGACCATACAAAAACACAGGCCAAGGTAATCAGAGGAGAACCCAAAGAAGAAAAGAAGAATACAGGAGGGAGAACCATCCATATTTATGAATTCCACGGATTCTAAAAGACAATAAAAGATATTACATATTCAAATATTTTCCCTCTTAACTTAGAAATAAACACATGCTGCATTTTAATCATTTGACAGTTAGTGAGTGGAATTTCAAGGAGAAGTCCCATTTAACAACCCGAATGAAAATTTGTTCAAGCAAACATGTTATTTATTTATTATGAGGAACGGTTATTTAATAAGCACTTTCGCATTTGATCTCTAGTCAAGTTCAGATCATTGATCCTAATATGCATTATATGGGTACAAAATGCCACTTAGATAACCAAGTGTTATACATTTAACTTTATATCAGATTGTAATTCCCACGCCCGAGTAACTCATCAATTTCTAGTAATAGTTAATCAGTTAACAAAGGAAAGATAAATTATAAATGTTCAAATGTAGTATAATTTGGACATGGTCATAGCGTCACCGTTTTCATTAATCTAAAAAGATTGTTGTAGCAACCAAAGAAAACAATTTCATTTCTCTATTGCCCTACTTCTTAGTAAATTTTTGCCTACATGGACCCGCCATACTTCCTTCGACAATTTGTGAGATATAGTGGAAACATTTTTTTATGGTGAAAACACCAATTCAGCAGAGAACAGCCGCATGAACCGAAATCCACTTATTAAGACAAACAACTGGGAAAGAAAGGCTCCACGTTCTCCCTTGACTAATAGAAAGGGATTTTCTTGCTTGTTTAGTAAATTCATGCGTTTCTTTTGATGGGAGTAGATGCTTGCATGGGCAGGGCACTCTCCATTCTTCATACTCGAATAATTAATGTTGGGTCGAGGGTCTTCTGCCTTGTTATCAAAAGGAGAGTTGAGTAAAGCAAACTCCCTCCTTGAATGAGCACAGTGCTTAGTCAAGTTAGTAACTGTGAAGGAAGTTGATGTTATTGTTAAAATACTAACTTTTTGGTGAGACATGTACTGCATAAGTCATTCAAAGTGTAGAAGTGATCATTAAGAACTAAAGAATAAGAATATAAAGATAAAAACTGAACCTCATGGCCTTGATCCAAAAGTTCAACAGCAGTCGACATTCCTGCAAGCCCAGCTCCAATAATAGCGATCTTCAATTTGGGTCCCCGATAATGTTCTGGTTCAGGGGGAAACAACCCCTTGGGAGCTGTCAGGTGAACCATTAACTTTATTATATTTACTAATATACCAAAGCACCAAACGAGTAAATCTAACATTATTGCAAACAACTGATTGGTTATGAGTTTTCAGACATCAATTTAAATGAAACAAGAATTCCATCATCTTTTCTGACAAAAAAAAAAAACATGTTTTTAACCGTTTACAATACAAACCAAAAAACTGGGAAATTTGGGTAAAATGACCTCCAAAATCCTAAATTAATGTTTTTTGACCTCCATTTTCAAATTAACCTTTTTTGACCTTATGATGATGATGTCATCTTTATATGAAAAGTCCAATTTACCCTCATTTCCACTCTCCTCTCTCCCATCCAAAAAAAAGAGAAGAAATTCAAGCTTTGATTCCTCATCTCAACTCTCTCATCTTCTCATCTTCAAGCATTGATTCCTCATCTCTCAAATTCAACTTCTCATTGATTCTTCAAATCTAACAACAAAAAGGTACACGAATTCGAAACCATTGATTCTCAACCAACGAAATCGAAGATCTGGAAATCCTTCCATAGATTGGAAATCGAAGGATTTCTGGAAATCCTTCGATTTCCAGATTTCCATGGAAATCCTTCGATTTCCAAAATCGAAGGAGCTCCTTCGAGAAGGAGCTCCTTGGATTTCCGGATCTCCGGATTCCGGAGATCCGAAATCCGGAGATGTCCTCCGGATCCGGAGGAGAGACCTCCGGAATCCTTTTTTCTTTTTAATTATCTCTGGAATATATTCCGGAGGAGCGGAATTCAATTCCGGTCCTCCGGAATATTGGGCAGTGGCCTTTTTTTTTTTTAAATTAATTTAACTTATATGTGATTTATTTAATTTGTTTATATGTGGTTTTGTTTTTAAGTAGTTAGGTAAGTTATTTTATATGTAGTTTTATTTTAAAATTTGTTAGTTTATATGTAGTTTTATTTTAAAATTAGTTATTTAATTTAATTTAAAGTTGTTTTTTTTGTTAATTAGTTATCTAATTTAGTTTATATGTGGTTTTTTTAATTAGTTCTTTAATTTGGTTTATATGTGTTTTTTCAGTTCAAAATGTCTATGAGCAACGATGATGTGGTTTTGATGATTCCGTCGGATCAACATTTTCATTCCACCCTTAGTAATTTATCACACTTATCGCATACTGTTAGTTTGATTACTAGTGTTCTGACTCCTAATCAATTAGAGTTATATAAAAGGTCAAGCATTGGTAGGTTGATTGATACGGAGTTGGTCTTTTGTGGTCCGCTTATACATCAAGTTTTGTTGAGAGAGATTGAACAACCGGATAAAACAATTATGCAATTTTTGATTGGAGGGGAGGTGGTTACCTTTTCATTGAGAGCGTTTGAGGAAATTACCGGGTTAAAGTCTAAGAGGAAGTATAGAAGACCTGAGTTCAATCCTAGACTTAGAAGTTTATTGTTTAATGATAGCGTTCAGGTTACATCATATGAGTTAGAAACGAAGTTGCAAAACCATGGATTGAGTGATGATGGGGATGTGGTGAAGTTAGCGCTTTTGTGTTTTATTGAGTTAGTGCTATTGGGGAATAAGAGAACGACACTTATTGATACATCATTGTTATCTATTTTGGATGACAATGAGAGGTTTGAAGATTTTGATTGGGCGCAATTATCCTTCGATAGGACACTTGGTGGGTTGCGCAATGCACTTAGGAAACGCAAGTGTAAACCCGGTGATGTTACGTGGAAGCAAACCAAGTCTTATAGCCTTTATGGGTTTCCGTTTGCGTTTCAGGTATTTTTGTTTAACTTATTTATTTATTGTTAATTTTTTTTTATATTTTATTATATTTATTGTAATTTTTTATAGGTATGGATTTATGAAACAATCCCGTCGATTGGGAAGATTTGTGCATGGAAAATCAATGACCGATCGATGCCACCTATAGCCTGTTGGAATTGTAACAAATTGGTTAAAATGGAAATGCTTCAATGGGAAATTTCTTCGAAGGATAAGGTTTGAGATATTTCCCCGTGATTTAAATAGCATCTCATCATATTTATAACTTTTTATCATTGATTAATTTTTTGTTTTCGTTATTCAGATAGTTGTGAATGATGAAATTGATTTCGAGATTGACCAATCGGGTGAAACCGTCACAACGGAGAAGGTTGATAAAAAAAGAAAAATTTTACTACCTGTGAAGAGTGTGGAGGAAGAGAAAAAACAGAAAAGGGAGGAGGAAGAGAAAAAACAGAAAAGGGGGGAGGAAGAGATAAAAAAAGAAAAAGGGGGAGGAAAAGGTAAGGTCAGAAAACGAGCGGGAAAAGATCAAAAAATCGAAAGGATTGTCATCCTCCTGTAAAAAGTGCATTAAACGCACAGATGCTCGAGTTGAACATTTAGAAGCAGAGGTGCGAGAGTTGAGAGCAGATATGCAGGTCGTTTTGGCAACTCTAAAAAACATGGAGAAATATCTCTGTAAGGTATGAATTAAACGTTATTTGTATTTTTATTTTCATAATGTCATTAGTTCTCTATACGTGTTTTTTCATATATATGTCTTAATGTAGGGTGATGCAACGATTGAATTGGGGGAGGATGCATTAGACATTAATGAGAAATCGGGGAAACTTGTGGAAGAAATCGGGGATGAAATTGGTGAGAAAAATTGTGGTGATCAAGTTGGGGAGGAACTTGAGGAGGAAGTTCATGATGTTTCCAACAAGATTATCATGATTGAGTCTCAAGATGAAATAAATGCGGATAATGCTATTCAATCGGAGGAGAAAACTAAGGCAGAAGATATTATGCAAATAGATAGGCCTTTGGATTTTCCGATAGCATCGTCACGAGTGGCTAGGAATATAAATCCTTCTCCACAAATTCGATCTCCATTCGTGGTTCCGAAGAAGACCGTTAAATCGGCGAAATTGCGTCTATATGATCCCGCACACAAAATACCGAAAGAACAGATGTCGCAATTCAAAAATTGGTTAACTAACGCGTCAGTGGACACTAGACGTGAAACTTGCTATGGGTCACCGAATAAGAAGTTTTTTCAAGATTTGGTAAATTTCGAAAAATTGGATGGTGAGGTATGATAAATTATGTTCTTTCTTAAGCATTCACCTTGTTCAATTACCCTATTGTCAATTTGATACAATGTATGTTTTACAATTTTTGTTGGTGGTTTTTTATCAGCACATGGATACAATATTCATGTTCATTCGCTTGAAGGTTCGAAAGAGGCCCGAATGCATACATCATCAATTTACAACAGTCGATGCATTTTTTATGGTTAGTATGGACGAGTACATTTCTGCAATTGTCTGTTTGTATTTAATTTAATACTTATTTTCAACACAATTGTAGAGTGAATGCAATAAAATAATGACGGAGCGGGAAATTACCTGAAGAATGGTCCGTTTTGGGTACCGAAAGCACATTTTGGTGAAAACTCTATTGGTGACTACATCTTAGGCGACAATCGTGACTACGATGACCCTTGGTCTTTGGTGGATTATGTAAGAAGCAACATTATTTTAAGCATTTATGATTTTGATTAATATTATAACCATTTATGTAATTAACCCTAATTTTTCAGTGTACTCTGCAATGAAAGTGCTAGGAGCTCATTGGGTTTTAGTTCAGGCCGATATAAAAAATGGGAAGGTTGTTATATGGGATTCTCTTCCAACATATGTCGATGTAGCTACATTGACAAATTTGTTGCGACCTTTGCTACGACCGTGCCACTTCTTTTGGAATCAGTTGGTGTAATCAATTCCACCGCTCCTTGGCCAGTTGAACGCATGGAGAATGTGCCAAGACAAACGGGTGGTGTTGACTGTGGGGTGTTTTGTTGTAAATTTTTTGAATATCTTGTAACCGGGTCCGATTTTACTTCATTAAAACAAGCTAACATTAAATCTTTTAGGTTACAATTGGCAATCGAATTGTTGTCGAACCGTCCTATTTATACATAAGAATTTTGTATATTAATTTTTTTTGTATATTGAAATGTTATTCAATTTCAAGTAACTATAGTATTAATTCTAATTGATTAAATAAATTTACTTTTGATTGGTTCAAATGGGATATTGAAAAAAAGAACATGCAATTGAAAAAACTTAAGTTGAACAAGAACATGAAAATTCCAAAAAGCATAAAATTGACAATAAAAACATGCAATTAAAAAAGACCATGAGATTGCCAAAAAAAGGATTGAAAGAAATCATGAAATTGACAAAAAAAATGAAATTGAAAAACTAAAAAAATAAATTTAAATTTAAATTGAAACTAATTTTTTTTAAAAAAAAAAAGGGGCGCTACTGCCCAAAATTCCGGAGGACCGGAATTTCAATTCCTGGTCCTCCTGGAATTTTTTGGCGACTGGTTTCGATCCTTTTTTTTTTTTTTAATTTAGTTTCAATTTAAATTTCAATTTAATTTTTTCAATTTCATGCTTCATATAAAAAACTATATACACCTACAAAATATTAAATATTTAAAACAAAAAACATTTACTATATACACCTACAAAATATTAAATATTTAAAACAAAAAACATTTACTATATACACCTACAAAATAGAATTCAAATTTGTTGTACAAAAAACATAAATAAATATTTAAAACAAAAAACATTTACTTATACGATAAAGGGTTGTGACAAGTTTTTCTGTTATGACCGGTGGAACCGCACCTACCACATTTTCGGCTTTGAGAAGTCTCCTCGCCAGTGGATGGAATTCTGAGCTTCTTACGACGCCCAATTCGAGCCACTTCTTTAGGTGGCAACACTTCAATCGGTACAAACCCCTCAGGCAATTTCCATTCTGACGAGTGACCTACAGGCATGATCGGATCCGCATAAGAATTCACCCAACATTCAGTCGTATAGAAACGAGAGCACATTACATATGGGCTGATGTTGCGGTCTCTTGCAGAAGCTAATGCGTGCACACAGGGTATCTGATCTAAATCAAATACCCGACAAGAGCATTCTTTCCCATGTAAGTCAACCCGTCCAATCCTTTTTCCATCGGGTACGTTGGATTGATAACAATCAATGTTTGTAGCTCCAAGTGTTAATGATTTTTGATGGTTTTTCCTTAAGATGTCTTCTGCATGAGTCGTCAAATTTGTTGTACATTTCAATGCTTCATTACGACGCTCCCAAAACCATTCTTGCAACTTAGCTCTAACACTTTCCACTAACGCAGTTACCGGTAGTTCCCTTTCATGAACCAATACCCCATTTATACATTCTTCAATATTGGTCGTCATGATATTATACCTTCTCCTTGAACAGAAAGCACGAGCCCATTTTTCAAGTCCAACCTCTTCTAAATACTCGCATACACCCTGATATTTTTTAAGGTCATTCCACAGGCGCAAAAAATCAGACTCACGATATGCTTTGGCTGCAAGGAAGAATATAGGATTTATTGCATCATTTTTGAATTTAGCAGTGAGGTTCATACTCAAGTGATGTATACAAAACCCATGGATTGCATGAGGGAATACAGACACCACGGAATTAATGATGCTTTTATTTCTATCAGAAATAAAAACCAAATCATCAACATCACCAATTGCACTTTTTAGTTTTTCCATAAACCACGACCATGACTCATCCTTCTCCCTATCGACGATTCCAAAAGCAAGAGGATAAATTTGATTATTACCGTCCAAACAGACACAGACTAATAATGTACCCCTATATTTCCCCTTCAAAAATGATCCATCAACAGCAAGAACTGGACGCATGCAACTTAGGAACCCCCTAATACACGGACCCAAAGCAAAGAAAAAGTATTTGAAATGACGTTCTTCCTCAAGTTGCAGGTAATATACGGTTCCTGGATTAGCAATTTTCAATGATTCACAATATCGACTTAACAAATTGTAGGATTCTTCTGGTGATCCTCTTATCAGTTCATATGTGTCCTCTCTGGCACGCCACGCTTTATCATAACTGATGTTAACACCATACTCTTTTCGCATGTCACTAATTATATCTTTGGGCCTATACTGACGACCAACATCTTCAACTCTCCCCTTGATTATATCTCCAATAACCCAACTTCGTGCTTGTCTGTGGTCATGATTCAGCACATCCAGCGAACAACTATGAACATCTACAGCCTTGGAAATTCGAAATATTTCTGACCCTTTCAAACAAGTAGCTCGTAACCTCCACTTGCAATTCGTATCAATACATCCCACTGAGAACAAAGATTTCGTTGACTTTTTCACTCTAAACTCTTTGTTAATTCTCATCGCTGCAATGGACAGTTTCATCGACAAATCTTTTTTTGATAGAAAAATACTCCCCTCTGCAAACTCATCCCCCATATAATTTCCATATGACAGCATATCCATTGAAGTTTATGTATTCTTACTTGATGTATTCGTAATAACTGTTTCTTCATGAGATTTACACTTTCCTTTCTTAACATCTCTCCTTTCTAGATTATCAGACTGAGAATGTAAAAACTGCGTTTGTGGTAAAAACTGGTCATCCATGAAAGGCTCTTTATCATTACCTAAATCACACGGAGCAATGTTCTCATCTATTGTTGGGATGGTTGATGAGTTTCGATGGTCATTGGCTACGTGGTTACTGCCAGAACCAGACGCAATGTACGGATTGAATTGGATATTCCGTTCACTAGTCACATCTTTGGGCACAATTGATATATACAAGGGAAGTGCAGATGCATCTTCACCCATTAAGAAAAAATTTAGGTCCTCTTCGTCGTTTATGTCGCATGGAGGGGAGTCGATAAGTAACTTGTAAATGCACTTGATCTTAATATCAAACACTTCAGGATCAATTTTGGCAATTGTATACACTCGAACTAGAAATTCTTCGTACGTTATACTTTTAGTTATCGCTATTCCTTTAGTGTTATCGCCTATATACGTGTTGCCATTAGCATCCCATTCTCCACCATAACGAATAAATATTCTTGTCATTGACATCCTGTAAAACAACCAAAACAAAGATCGAGACAAATACCCTTATAGGGAAAAAAACAATGAAATTGGAAATTCAGGAACAAATTTAAAAAACCGATATTAAAAAAAAAAATTACAAATTCCGGAGGTCCGGATTCCGGATCAAAAATCGAATTTCGAAAAAAAAAAAATTATATTTCGAGGCAACCCGGATTTTTCTAATAAATGGTTAGAAAGAAAAAGATCAATGTCCATACCTTGAATAATGAAGAGATTGAAGGAATGATGGAGAGAGTTGAGATTGAGAATTTTAGAGAGAGAATTTTTAGAGAGAGAAAATAATTTGTAAAGTGAGAGTTATAATATTACATATATAAATTTTTAAGGGTAAATTGGACTTTTCACACAAAGATGACATCATCATAAGGTCAAAAAAGTTTAATTTGAAAATGGAGGTCAAAAAACATTAATTTAGGATTTTGGAGGTCATTTTACCCAAATTTCCAAAAAACTGATGTCACCATTAACTTGGAAATTCAGAAGATTGGAGTGTGTAGTGAAGTCCAAACATAGCCAAGCCCACCAATTCATTTTGAAGCACAATGTTCATGTAAAGCCCACTTAAATCCAACGTATATGTTTTTTTTTTATTGTTAACAAAAAAAAGGTGTAGGCAAGTTAACTTGTTTGCTCAAGAATTTGAAGTCTTTCCTTGTGCTCCACGTTTGGTGAGTCTATTTATTGAGTGGTGTTGCTCGTCAAAGGCAGTGTGCCAATTCGAGAGGTTTATGACTTGCGGGCTTTTGAACGTAATACACGGTCGAGTGTATTGAATATTTTCATTGTAACTCTCTTATTCATCATAATGGAATCTGCAGCGGTAGCAACTAAACGTAGCCCAACATTAAGGTGAACCAGTATAAATTTCGGTGTCGTATTTCTTCCCTTTTACTTTATTGTTATTCCACATTATCGTTCTTGTGTGTGAATTTTTAGGCATTGCGAACCTATCGATTCCCCAACATGGAGTCCTCAATTGTTTCTTTTTTTAGAGAAGAAGAGTTCTCTGTTGTTTTTAACTTGTGCAAACCTTCCCATGCACCTCATATTTTAACACACTTAGGGGGTGTTTGTTTGTAGTGTTTGGGGATGGGGATGGGGATCTAAACCTCATGGTGATCTTATCCCCATCCCCATGTTTGTTTTGCCAATAGGGAAGGGGATTGAAACCCCATGGGTTCCCATAGCCCCCCTCCATGGGGTTTAGAACACCTCCAAAACACATGGGGATCTCATCACCCCATGGGAAAGATGAGAGAGATAAGAAGAGAAGAGAGGAGAGAGAGAGAGAGAGAGAGAGAGAGAGAGATAATTTATTTATAATACAATTTTATTATTCTCATTCCCATCCAAAACCAAACACAGTGATCTCATCCCCCTGCATCTCAATCCCATGCAAACCCGGAAACAAACGCCCCCTTAGGGGTCGTTTGATTGCCAGGTTTGGGTAGAGATTTGGGTGCTACACTACCCTAACCACTGTTTGTTTCCCAGTTTTGAAACCCAATATGATTGGATTTGTTAACCCCCCCCCCCTCTTAACAAACCTATTAATTTTCACAGTTTCAACATCTTTTACACCTAACAAAACTCACCAAATCAAACACAGTGTTAACAATTCCCTATTTAACAACCTCCTGCTTAACAACTCCCTGCTTAACAACACATTGTTTAACAACCCAAAGCTGACAACCAAATGAGTCCTTAGTGGTGAAATTGAATCTTACGGTCAGTTTGGGAATTGCTAAAAAAAACAGCTTTCTGCACTTGTTTTTTTATAGGAAAAACAGCTTTGTAGCACTTGTTTTGAAAGCAACTTTTAAGAGCAATTTTCGAGTGGCTTGAAAATGTTAAGATTATTGATCTCTCAAGTTACGATTCGCAAAAGTACGGTTTCAGATAGATAAACAACTTTAAAAAATGATCTCTTTAGGGTCCGTTTGGTATAGTTTCTCCTTAAAAATGTTTTGAATTAAACAATGTAAAAGAAATACAAATTAAGTGTTTTTTCTAAAAACACTTGAGTATACAAAAATGTGTTTTTGGAGAAAATACTTGATTTTTTATTCTTCCAAAAATGTTTATAAACAAGTATTTCACTTAAAATACTTCACTCAAGTGTTTTAAGATGAAACACTTAATTAGTATTTCTTTTAAAATCTTTAACTCCAAACATTTTTAGGAGAAGCTATGCCAAATGGACCCTTAGTATATTTACAACAAACTATGGTTTACAAAGCAAAAAAAAAAAATATTGTTTTCAGATCAATTTCAAACCGAACCTTACGTATGGACTCATTTTAGGGGCTGAGAGAGAAGTGAAAAGTTTATTTAAATGGAAATTAATATTAAAATTATTAATTATTTAAATAATGAATTTATTTAAATAGAAATTAATAATTAATATTATTAATTAAATAATGAGTTTATTTAATTTAATAATAAAAGAGAGAATTAAATATATTTGTTTTATGAAACAAATTAGTATTTTGCTCAAAATAATTAATTAAATGAATATGATTCAATATTAATTAATTAAGAAAATTTTAGGCAATATGTGTTTAAATTGAAAAGATTATTTGATTTTTTTTTTTCAAAAATTAAATACATAAAACAAAAAATAAATATTAAATTAAAAAAAGAAGAAGAAGAAGATAAAGATAAAATTGTTCACCGCCACATGTCAATATATTAAAAGGGAATTATATTTCCTTAGAAAATTGAGTCTGACGCCAACACCAACTCTTTTCTTTATTTTTTTATTTTTTATTATTATTTAAATTATGAAAATAAGAACACTAATTTGATTAGAAAACAAATTCTTATTTTCTTATAAATATGACCATTGGGTGTTCATATTTAACACTTGATATTTATCAAAAAACCTCTCTCTTTTATTCTTCATATTGTCGATTTTTGGCTTCTTAAAATAAGAAGAATTTTTCTTCTTTGTTTGTTCTTCTGGTTTGATTCCCACAAGTCGGGTTGGTTTGTCATCGGGATATAGCATAGAATATTTGGTGAAGTAGATTGATGCTGTAAAGACAACCCCAAGCGATTCTCCATTAAATCTACAAGGTAAGTTTTCGAAAACCTTATAATTCTAGTTTAAGGCTTGATCACAATTACATGTTATTAACGGATCCTTAATTAAATGTTAATTAATTTACTATAAAAATTCCGCTAATTTAGCAAATAGTTCCTTCAAAAAAGTTCTAAGAGAACCCATTAGTTCATCTACTTTCATATTATCAAGATCCTTAATTGCTTCTTGTTATGAATAGTGTCCTAGAACTTTTAATTATTTAATAAAGATAATTTATTTCGGATAAATTAAATAAATAAACATAAGTTCTCTCTATCCAAGTAACACTGTTGGATAGCTTCGCATTTTGTTTATAGACAAATGATCTAATCCTGATCATTCTTGTGGGTGACATGAATGGAAGTATCATATGCAATGTTGATTCTATAAGACAGGACCACGATGTTTGATTAAATTTCTCATTAGTACCATTTACGAGAAATGATCGAATATCAAAGTAAGTTTATCAACCATGATAGATCTCAATCCTGAATGAAATGTGGACTCCTATTTGTGGAGTTATGTTATTTGATTCACATGGTTGAAAGCAAGCTGAAAGAATGCTCAATACACTCCTGCTTTGGGAACATAACTAGATAAGTAGTTGAGAACGCATTTTGACGAGATTGAATTCATAACTTTCCTATAAATTAACGGTATAAGTGCGATACCTAAACATTTTATGAACTTTAGGAAACTCCCTTGATGTACTGATTCGAGACATGAACAAGAGGCCCCACAACTTCTATTGATCACAAAAGTATACTATCTCTAGTTCGACTAAAGATAAAGTTCATTGGAGAATCAGCGGGAACACAAGGATAAAAGCGGTAATTACAGGGGCAAAATCGTAAATTTAATCCTCCTGTAATTATGAGGGTTCCACGTGAAGGGTATATCACAGATTTAAATAAAATATAAACTAAATGGATATAACTTATCTATAGTGAAGGAAGTTCAGCTATGAATCTATTCATAGTTAGATAATGAGTAGTTAACTTATTATGATTTTGTAAACTCTTTTTTTTTAAAAAAAAAAAGAAAGGAAAGCAAAGAAGATAAGGTTAAAAAGCAAAAAAAAATACATGTGGTGCTTGGCTTGACATGTGGCAACATAAGGTGTCCAAAAACAAAACCTCAGTTTTAGTTGCAGCAGCCCGTAGCCATAGAAAGCAAAGAGAAAGAGAAAGGGGAAAGGGAAAGGAAAAAGAAAGAGAAAGGGAAAGAAAAAAAAAGTTTTGCAATTTTGAAGCAACATCAATTTGTGGAATTTTAAGAGTAAGGAGGTTTGGGATTTGAAGAAGAAGAGTGGTTTGCTAATTTCTTCTTCCATGGACTTTTGGCAAGTTCTTTGAATTTATTGTTGTTATGAGCTTATTTGGGGTATTCTAATGAAAAGAAAATAAAGTTTATGGTTTCCATGATTCTCATGTTTATAGATTTTAGAGTTGAGATTTGTGATAAATGGGATTTAAGTTTGAGGAAAATATTGATTTTAAGGTTATGAAGAGATGTGTTTCATAGAGGAAGAAATATTGGAAAGGAAGATTTTGTGTTGTTATTGTGAGAGGTGAACTAGAGAAAAATCCAACTTTTATGAGCTTTATTTAAGTTTCATATGAATAACAATTAAGGTTTTATAAGTGGTAAATAGTTTTAAATTTGAAATTAATTAGTGATATGTTTATTAAATTAATTTTTCAGGTGATATCGAGATGTAATTATTTACGAGTTGGATCATTTGCCGTAAAATTTGTGAGTGGTTTCTATTTTAAGATTTATGATATTATCGAGGTTTATATTTTTGAAATATAAAAATATTTAGATAAATATATCCTCCATATAGCTTTTTTTTCTTCTATTGTTAATCTTCCATGTAACCATTCTGACTCAACTAAACAAATGTTACACTACTCTATTAACGGTCTTGGTCTGTTAAAACTTAGATGCTTACATTTAATTTTTAGCTTCCATCCAATTTTTTCTTATTTTTATGGTATTTGAATTTAGTATTAATCTTGGTGGTGTGTTTGGGAGAAGAAAGAAGTTTTATTGAAATGGTTACAGGAAGAAGAGGAGAGAACTAACACAAAAGGAAAGGAAAGTTTTAAGTATTAGTTCTGAAATATGAACTTTAATCTTTCTACATTTTATAGTTGGCATGATGATATAATGTTTTGTTTTTAAAGATTCATCAATTATAGTTAGGGAATAGTGAGTCGACACAACATTATTCTTTAAATTATGTTATTTTGTCTTGGATATATTCTAATGTAGTAGTAAAATATATTCATATTTGGAAATCATTAGTTCTATGTTAAATCATGATGTTTTTTTGTAGACTTAAGGCTTTATTGATGATGTTGTTGTATAGAGTATAGGGATGACAACAAGGCACAATAGAGCTAATATAAAAACCCAAAAAATAAATTACATTACCTTTGTTATATCTTAACAGTCGCTTTGGCTTCATAAAGATAATTGTAAAAAAAAAATTACTACTTTTTAATTTGTAAATAGCAGGTTCTTTTGTTCTCTTTCATAATCAATCCATTATGCTATATCATCTTTAAATTATGTTCGTAACGAATATCTAGATATTCCAGATTAAGAAAGGAAACCTGCAAATTCTGTACAAATTCATAATCACGTATATAATTAATCGAGCTATATTTGCAGTTGAAGATGTTTAATTACTTTTGAGTACTCAAGCTCTGATTTATTATTTGAAAAAACTTCAACAATTGCACAGTTGAAAACCTTAAGACTGTGTTTGGTTGACTGGAAAGGAAAGGAATGGAATCAGGGAAGGAATGAAATCAGAAAGGGAAAAGGAATCAGAACCAATTACTTCGTTTGGTGCAGTTTTTAGAATCAACAGTGGAATCATCAATGGAATCAATTACTTTGTTTGGTTTAGTAATGAAATGAGTCATGGAATCAAATCATTTTAATAATAAGAATTAAAATATTATTATTAAATAGTTATACTAATTAAAATATTATTATTTATAATTATAGTAATTAAAATATTATTATTTAATAATCAGAGTAATTAAAATATTATTATTTAATAATCATAGTAATTAAAATATTATTATTTCATAATCATAGTTATTAAAATATTATTATTTTATAATCATAGTTATTAAAATATTATTATTTAATAATCATAGTAATTATTATTATAATTAAATAATAATATTGAATTATTATCAAATAATAATATTGAATTATTATTATTATTATTAAATAATAATATTTAATTATTATTATCTTATTAAATAATAATATTTTAATTATAATAATTATTAAGTACTTATATTTTTATTATAATAATTATTAAATACTACTATTTTAATTATTATAATTATTAAATACTAATATTATAATTATAATAATAATAATAATTATTATTATTATTATTATTCTTCTTATTAATATTTTATTACTAATATTTATTATTTATTATTAAGTAATAATAATTAATAATTATATTATTAATTAGTAATTATTATAATTAAATAATTATATTTTAATAATAATTATATTATTAATAATAGTATTTTGATAATTATTATATTATAAAATAATAGTATTTTGATAATTATTATATTATAAAATAATAGTATTTTGATAATTATTATATTATTAAATAATAGTATTTTAATAATTATCATATTATTAAATAATAGTATTTTAATAATTATTATAATATTAAATAATAATATTTTAATAATTATTATAATTAAATAATAATATTTTATTTATTATTATAATTAAATAATAATATTTTATTTATTATTATAATTAAATAATAATATTATAATTAAATAATAATATTTTAATAATAATATTTTAATTATTATTATTAAAATAATAATATTTAAATAATTTTAAGGAAAGAAGAAGGGAAATGAAAGGCCTTTATCAAGTCAAGCCTTGGGAGAGCAAATCCTCCAAATTGGTGGAAAGGGAAAGGGAAAGGATTCCCTATGTAAAATTATCAAACCAAACAAAGGAAAGGAATCCCCTGCGTAAATGGAAAGGATTCCCTTTCCCTTTCCAGTCAAACAAACACAGCCTAAGACTTGTCAAGCTTGGAATGACATTACCTTCATTCATATTGAATATTTCTTCAAGTGAATCACAATTAGAAACACTCAATTTCCTAAACTCTTTCAGCATTATAATTGTATTGTGAGTAAAAATGCTTTTTAAATTTTCACAATAACAATTTCAATGCTCTCCAGCTTCATCCACTTATAATCACCGTTCAATTCACAATCCCGTAGATTCTTTACTCGGCTGATTTCCAAGTGCTTCAAAATTAGGGAACAACCTACAAATTTTTTTCTTCTCATTAATCATAATACACAATATAAAAATTTAACTAGAAAAAATTAATAGAGAGAGTGAGATTTGAAAGGTAAAAATTGGTGTTATGTAATGTACAATTCTAGAGAATCGTAAAGGTAAAATACTTTAAAATTCAAAATATTAATATTATGTATAATTCTTAATTGGGCAATTACCTACTAGTTTCGAGTAGTTTTCACACCAAATTTAATAGTAAAAATGTCACTACATAAACAACGGGCTAACCTATGAAAACATATGCTTGCAATTTGAAATTAAATGACATTCCTTTAACAGCAAAAAAAAAACAGTGAAAAAATGAAGGAAAAGTACAAACCTGAATGAAGTTAAAGAAGAACTTGATTGAAATCACCAAGAGCTTGCAATTGCCGGCCTTTATCAAGGAGCTCAATAGCTTCTGATATTCTCGTAGAAATGGAAAAACTCGCCTTTTTCTCCCACAGGATTCAACATCTCCAAACCCTAAACTTTTATTTAGCCATAACTGTCATCATATAAGTTTATATGTTTTAATAATACATTATAAATAAGGGGAGGGAGGAAGGGTTCAAACCTATAACCAAACGAGAGAGAACACTAACGCGTGATCATATGAATTATGCTCAAGTAAGAAAAAGTCTTAAAGTCATCATCATTCATGATATAAAAAAAAAAAAAGGAAAAAAAAAGCCATTATCAAACAAAACTATGTAATTGATTTCAACATTCCTCCAATAACTATATCTTCAGGGAGATGTCCTCCATAACCTATTCATGAATCTATCACAAACATGATTAGAAGAGATAGAAATTTATATAATTTACTTAATATCCAAAGAAATTCCAGAAATTAAAGTCATTATAGCCATCAGAACGATCTTAATAAAATAAAAAGCAAACACCAAACCTTAAAATCAACTTTGTATTCAACAAGTTATCTTGATGCAGTTTTGATTTGTTGAATGTAGGTCAATGTTCTTTGCCCATATACATACCTCAGACAGATTTGAAAATGTTTATTTCCGTATTACATCATAAACTGTCCCAATTGAACTTTTATGTCATAAAAAAGGATAACAAATGCAAAATATTGGAGAGACGAACGAGTGAACAAAACAACTAACCATTTGACTAAATCATGAATACTTCTTTACTTATAACTAAAAACAACTGCAATAGAGACCAATATTCATTACTGCAATGTATGGTAATGTCGGCATCGGCATTGCCATTGAGTAATTTTGATAGCTCATCATGGGCATCGGCATTGCCATTGAGTAATTTTGATTGCTCATCATTGGCATTGGCATCGGCATTGCCATTGAATAATTTTGATTCTTCATCATCGACATCGACATTGACATCGGCATTGGCATGTTGTTGTTCATCTCCATTATCCCGTAATTATTTGTATCAATGTAATTAACATTGGGTGTTTGAAAATTACCATAATTGAACCGAATTTGAGCAGACCCATTTGTGTCAAACGTGAGTTGAGAACGAGATTCCATATCATAATGATGATCCATTGGCAGCATTGGAATAATTGAATTACCCATCTGATCAAGATTCTGATTTAGTCCTTCAATTTCATGATGGAATGGAATCATCATCTGAGTTTCCATTCCAAAATCCCCAAACATGTTGGGAGTTAGGGTTTCAGTTGGATCCTCAAAGAACAACTCTTTACTGAAATTCGCATTCACAATGCTGCTTCCATTAGCACCATCCTGATTCTCAGTATTAATAAAATCAATCCTCCCATTCACAGCATCGAGTTTTGAATCCAAATCCGCCATCAACAACCTCAACTAATCTTCCGATAAACAATCAAGACGATCATCCCAGTTCCAATACTTTGTCTCCGCAACTTCCGTACGGAGTTTCGAAATTGCGGCATCAATCTTCTTATTCCGATCAGAGAAAAAATCCTTCAAATCAGAAACCTTCCTCGATCGTTTATGAACACAATCAGACTTATAAGAACTAATCATCTTATCAATATCATTACGAGAATCCGGCAAAGAATAAACTTCTCCATAAGAAGAAGAAGAATTAGGACTGTAAACGAAAACGCAGGCCGAAACAACACAGAGAGTGGAAAGCTCTTTAGCTTTTTTCATCAAACAATCTTTTCCCATCTACAGTTTTCTTGTTGTGAATGAAACTTCGAAATTCAACTTAAAGCTGAAATTTCAACTAAAAAACATTAAGGAAGTTCATGGAGTTTATCTTGAGTTAGAAGCACTAGAAGTCCTTTAATGCTCCTATTTACAAAGAGGAGGAAAAGTTAGAATTTAATTCATTCCAATTGATAAAACTTGCCTCAAATTAATATATTTGAACCAAAATTTGAACTCAATAATATTAATTGAATTTTTTACATGAAAATCTAGAACGTTATAGAAATGGAGAGATTCAAGTTTCTTCAATACCTTCAAAGCCTTGCCCTCCTCAGTAATTTTCCTTAACACATTATCTTACAGATTCAAGATGCTATATGGCGTTTCAAGAACTAGATCTTGGACCTCCTTTGATGTTTCAGCTGGAAATACAATAAGATCATTGCTTTGACTACTTGGTTTTGTACAAGAATGGCTCACATATTCTTTCTTCTCAAGGAGAAATCTCCAGAATCATTGTACTTTTCGATTTCAAATCGAGAACCTCCCACATCTCACTGTACTTAATCTAAAATTTGATTTTAGCTTAGATACATCATTCAAATCAAAAAGAGGCTCTGATACGACTTGTTATAATTGAATCACTAAGCGAGGTATTTTCCCTACCTTAGTTATTTTGGAAATAATGGTCAGGTATCAATTAGCTTCAAGTTGTAACAAGCTTATACAAAGGAAAAATGAAGCTCATGTTCATAACGATTCAAGTTCATTTGAATTAACTTTAAGTGGTCAGGTATCAAAGTAATTAGTACTATTTTGTTTACTAGTAATGTATAGAAATATAAATACTAAAAGGAGGCCACTTAGAATTAGGAAAGGCTCAAATATATCGCTAATCAATACTAATTTTTATTTAATAGTACATGAAAATTAGTCCACAATCATGAAAAAAAAAAAAATCGTCTTTCTTCATGGTCAAAAGAAATTTAAAGAAGAGAGAAAACACAATAATTAGCTAAAAATAAGGGGGAAAATTAAGATGTACATAATTCACCGACAACTCGCTAATTGGTGGCAAATATACTTGTAATTTGGCTTCGATCATGACTTTACATATTCAACAACTTCATCAATTCATTATAAATACACGGTTTCTTCTCTTGATCTTTCAATTATACAATTGTTTACCCCCATCCTTCTTCATTCTCTTTTTCTCAATACTTGAAACTTCATTGACAATTAGTCCTGCTACTAAACTTTCCAATATTGGTCATCATCTTCTCTAAGAAACTTATCCCGATTCACCAGTATAATTGCTCCAAAAACACTGACAAGGAAAATAGAAAAACTAGAATCACATCCTCCTGTCTTCCTTGCTGACCTTGTGAGTCTAAACATTGAGCTTCCTTTTTTCATGGCAACCTTTATTTAATACTCCTTCATCCTCTTCAATTATTTTGATTCCCCACTCTTTTAGCCTTATCTTCTCCTCAAGCTTTATCAATTTTTTGATGCAGCAACAAACAAAGTTATTTTGTAAGATAGATTCGGTAGGCGATTTCGACGTACACTAGAATCAAATACACCTTAATAAAACTCAATATAGCTTTTCAAAATACCAAAATCACTTCTTTGCTTTAACTTAAATGAACCAGGGAAGTTGTAGGACTATAAAAATATATGATGAATTGAGTTTTACACTTACTAGGGAAGGATAACATAGAATAATCCAAACATGTCAAAGAGATTAACCTTAATTGCCTATCAAACAGATAAAAAAATGACCTTAATTGAAGCATATCTGAGATTTTCACAAGTTTGTGAGTAGTAGCAGCGAAGAGGATGGTTTTTTTATGACCGAAAGGGATTGAGTGAAAGTAACAAAGTTTTCTGGAGAGAAGTTTCGAATGGCATGTATATGTGATATTGAACAGATTTGAGACGAGGTGGTGATGAAAGAACTTGAACTCGATTTGGGAGAAGCTTCAATTTTCCGATGAAATGTCTGATTCCTATGTGTTAACTTATCCTCATCGCATATCACCTATGAAATGTTTGATTGCTTCATGTATTTGGTTCCTTTTGCATCTGAATCTCCAACCACATAGACAACAATGATAAGAGATATACATATTGTTGTAAAACCTTTAAATCTATTCATGATCCTTGTTTGATATTGCACTGCAATTTTTTTTTAATAAAGAGTATGTTATCATTGGGCTATTTTACACTTGTATAAAATGAAGTTTTTGATATTAACTGATTATAGAGGAGGTTGGTTTTAACAATAGAAAGAAATCAAGTTTTGAGTGTGATAATTTTTCGGTGATATGTGGAGTTGAGTATCGTAGGCAAATGGGTTCAAAAATGGCAATGGAGATCAAATTGGAGGTGAGGGGTTTGGGTTCAATTTATCGACGGTGGGGTTATAGTCATATGGTTTGAGTTTTACGGCCATGAGAATGTTTATCTGGTGAAGGCTAGTTCTGATGGAGATGAAGATAGGGAATAAGATGAAGTGATGAGAGAGAAAGAGAGGGAGAAGAGAGATCATTACTTTAAATTATATAAATAAATAAATATTAGTATAGAATTCATTAGACATGCCACCTCATTTCATTTAAAATATGTCATGTCACCAATAAAGTAAATACAAAATGAATATTTTAATGCCACATAAGATTTATGTTGTGACAAATAATTAATGGATCAGAAATTCAATAAAATTAAAGTTAGCGAGGGGAAATTACATAATTTGATAATTCAAAAGTAATTATCAAATGTCCCATGCTGGGAAATTAATCAAATCAATGGCATAAGAAAGCTTGATGGTGAAACCAAACACATCTTGATCCTTGAACATTCAATTTGTTAATCAACTCATTAGTAGCATCACATGCAGGTGTTTAAACAATTTTCATAGAATCAGATTAGGAAACATGAAAATGATTTATAGCCATTCATATATTTCTCTAATTAACCTACAATCTTTAAGGACGCGGTCAGTGCTCTGTTTCTTTCACGTATTAGATATCCATATAATGGCGATGGTGAACTGATTTTCAGCAAGCAATGGAGCATGTTTGTCCACATACAGACCCGCACAGCGAGTGCTGCGTGCACTTCTGCAACATATGCATAAGAGATGCCTAGAACTCTTAATTTGTGTTGAATTGTTTGCAAGTACTTGGATATCCCTTCAATGATATGGCCACAATTGCTTCTTCTACATGACCAATTTCATACAGCGCCAATGCTCTGCCTACTCGGGCTCGGGCTCGGGCTCGGGCTCAGGCTCAGGCATAGTCTGAGAAAGCAAAATCTTTGTACAATGATCAATTACCTGAAATGAGACAAGAATTGAAACCCCAATTTTGATGAGAACTGATATCAAAATACGTTCATGTGAAACGAGCAAAAAAGGGAAGACTTGTCAAGTTATGGTTATAGACTCATACTACACCTTTAAAAGCAAATAACTAGCATCTCTCAGGACCTACAAATTTTGTATATATGTATGAATAAGATCCTAAAGAATTTTTATTCAAGTTGTCCACTTTAAAATCCTTTCTGCAATTTACCTCCATCTCATTTTCATTTGATCAATATATTTATACAATTTGATATTGAAAGAATTCATATTTATTCTAACATACAAGATTGAGTTAATTGTTAGATTTAGGACTTTTTGGCAACTTAGCCTCTTTTTTTAAAGTAAATAAGTATATGTCCAAACGTTTGAAGTATTTGGCAAAATGTAGTTTTTTTGTTGAAGTCCGGGGTTCAAGACCCGTCTTTGAATATGTGGCAACTTAAAATCCGGCGTGAGGTGAAGTCCGGTCTTCAGGGGGGAAAATTCAATTTTTAAGTTTCGCTCATCTTCTTCTTTCTCACTCTACTTTTCTGCCAAAAAAAGGAGGGCTTTTAAGTTGAGTCATGGTCTTGAGCTTCAGAATCAAAAGAGCAACAAGACTAAAACTTGATTCAATATTGTAAATTACTGAATCAGAGCTTGCATCTCGAGCTGATCTTAATGACCCCATTTCATGCATCATCTTCTTCTTCCTCACTCTACTTTTCTGCAACACATTACAGAGAGAGAAAGAGTATAATAATGGTGGAAATGGCAGGTGATGGAGGGAATTGTTAAAAGGGTTTGTTTAAAGAGAGAAAATCATTTCAAGATCCAAATTTTAAACTTTGTTTGGATTAAAAAAACGATTGAGGAACAATTAGTATTGATTCATTCATACATAAACCAAATTTCCAGCTACCCATTGTAAAAAATAGTAGAGAGAGTATATGCAACATTTACCAACAAAAAAGAATTATATTATTCTATTAATAAAATAAAAATTAATCAAGTAATAGTATTGGAAAAGAAGAAAAAAAGGGACGAAGAAGACGGTGCCGTATCCAGTGATGAGCAGGCGAAACTTAGAAATTTAAATTTCTTAAAGTCCGGTCTTGAAGACCGGACTTCACCTGACGTGTAAAACCAATTTTTAAACCCGGATTTTAAGTTGCCACATATTCAAAGACGGGTCTTGAACCCCGGACTTCAACAAAAAAAGGACATTTTGCTAAATACTTCAAACGTTTGGACATATACTTATTTACTTTAAAAAAAGAGGCTAAGTTGCAAAAAAGTCCTTAGATTTATGGTTAACTTGATTTGCTTTTTATGGAGTAAAAAGAAGACTTTTCTTCTATCCTGATTTCACAATGTCTCTCATCCATTAGTTTAATAAATTAACGTGATGCAAATCAAGTTAACCATAGATTTTAGAGAAAAAGTCAAAATTAATTATTGTTTAGGAGGATTAAAGTCATGGAATAGATTCTACAGAAGAGTATAACTCTACTTATCTTAGATTCCATTTTTGGAATCGAACATTGGTCTCATACAATAAAATTGTAAGCCATCTCAGGGCTTGGCATTCTATTTGTCTATTAGATATTTGGAAAAATTGCATAAACTACCTCAAAACTATAGGTTTATAACAATTGCACCATCAAACTTCTAATTGTAGCAATTGGTTTATAACAATTACAGTGGTTTGTGCAATTTTCCCGAGTAGTTTTCACATCAAATTTAATAGTAAAAATGTCGCAAACATAAACAATGGGCTAACCTATGAAAACATATGCTTGCAATTTGAAATTAAATGACATTCCTTTAACAGCAAAAAAAAATGTAAAAAAATGAAGGGAAAGTACGAACCTGAATGAAGTAAAGAACTTGATTGAAATCACCAAGAGATTGCAATGAAGTAAAGAAGAACTTGATCAAGGAGCTCAATAGCTTCTGATATTCTCCTAGAAATTGCAGAACTCGCCTTTTTCTTCCACAGGATTCAACCTCTCCAAAGCATCACAAGAACCCTTATTTAGCCATAACTGTCATCATATAAGTTTATATGTTTTAATAATACATTATAAATAAAGGGAGGGAGGAAGGATTCAAACCTAGAAGGCTATAACCAAACGAGAGAGAACACTAACGCATGATCATCATCCATTCATGATATTAAAAAAAAAAAAAAAGGAAAAAAAAAACCATTATCAAACAAAACTATGGAATAGATTTCAACATTCCTCCAATAACTAGCACTTCAAGGAGATGTCCTCCATAACCTATTCATGAATCTATCACAAACATGACTAGAAGAGAGAGCAGTTTATATAATTTACTTAATATCCAAAGAAATTCCAGAAATTAAAGCCATTATAGCAAGCAGAAAGATCTTAATGCCACGGCCCCTAGCTCGATTAAAAAATAAAAAGCAGACACCAAACCTAAAAATCAACTTTGTTTCCAACAAGTTATCTTGATGCAGTTTTGATTCGTTGAATGTAGGTCAATTTCCTTTGCCCATATACATACCTCAGACAGGTTTGAAAATGTTTCTTTCTGTATTACATCATAAACTGTCCCAATTGAACTTTGATGTCATAAAAAAGGATAACAAATTTCAAAATATTGGAGAGACGGACGAGTGAACAAAACAACTAACCATTTGACAAAATCATGAATACTTCTTTACTTATAACTAAAATCAATGGCAGAGACCAACATCCATTACTGCAATGAAAGGGAAAATGAAACACTCCCTTAATGATCCCTTGATTGCTCATCATTGGCATCGACATTGCCATTGAATAATTTTGATTGTTCATCATCGGCATCGCTTCGACATCGGCATTGGCATGTTGTTGTTCATCTCCATTATCCCATAATTATTTGTATCAATGTAAATCAGATTTCTCTTTAAGGTTGGTACATGTCTAACATCTTGCAAGATTCTGGGAGTTCCATCAGACAGTTTGAATTCCACTGTCCCAATGCCAATGTCCCAATGCCAATCACATTGCATATGTTATGTTTCCCATATACACAGTTCCTCCTTTGCAAGATCTATAGGATTGGAACCAAGTCCTTGAAGGGGTCATGTGATAAGAACACCCCGAGTCAAGAACCCAATCCTTTTCTTCATTTTTTGATTCTCTGCTATCTTCTACTGTTAGAGCTTCTGAAATAATGAACCCATCTTCCCCTAGTGATGCTTCACCATGATTCCTTCCCTTATCTCTCTCATTTTGAAATTTTCTCTCTGGACAATCTCTTTTAAAATGTCCTTCCTTATGACACAGAAAACATTTGAACTTTGTCTTTCCCTTTGGTTTCCCCTGGTTTCTTGAATTCTTGAAGTTCTAAGAATTTCCTTTTCTGCTTCTATTCGCATAGAGACCTTCTTCCATCCCTGAATCTCTCTTTACAGTAGTCAATTTGAGCTCCTTTGATATTACTGCAGAGATAATTTCAGACACAGATAGCCTTTCCCTTCCATACTTCATGGTTGCTTTCACTTCCCTGTAGTCTTCAGGCAAAGAATTCAATAGCAAGATCGATTCGTTTTCATCTCCAATGTCTTCTCCCAGGCTGTTGAAATCAATGGTCAATTTCTTGAATTCCTCGAGGTTTTCTGTTAGGGATTTTTGTGGGTTCATTTTGAATGTAAAAAGCTTCTCCTTCACATAGATCTTGTTCGAAAGATCTTTTGCCATGTAAATCGAGTCAAGCTTGCTCCATATCTTCAAGGTTGTGTCTTCATTAGTGATTTGTCTCAAAACATTGTCACTCAGATGCAGAATCATAATGCTGTGAGCATTATCAAGAACATTCTGTTTGTGTTCTTCTGTTGATCCCATAGGCCACTGAGGCGTTTCTTCCAATGCGATTAAGACTTTCCTCTGAACCATTACAGCCTTTATCTTTAGCTTCCACAGGCCATAATCTCCATTTCCATCGAACTTTTCCACTTTGAATCTGTGATTCGCCATTGTTGGAGATCTTGATTTTCTTCTTTCGATAACGAAGCTCTAATACCAATTTGTTACAGAAAACAGTGAGCTCTCCAACGTTGCAGCAACAAAGAAACGAAGATGATGATCAAGAAAGTACACAAGCAAGAGAAGAAGAAATCGAATGAGAGTAGTTTTCATTAAGTCCATTCTTGAGCCTTTTAACAAACAGACAAATGGCAAAACTAACAAACTATAACCAAATGCTAAAATGAGCTTAGACTTACTTATTGCTAATGTGAGCTCAATCTAATTAAAGACTATAAACTCTAATTAGTTCATACTTAACACGTTCAAATTGGATCGCATTAGTCAAGATATGGGCTTTTGACAGGGCCTAGTTCATAAGTCAATTTTACCCTCTACAAATCTCAATTTGGCTATGTTAAGACAGCACATTAACTATCTCATTGAAGATAATTGAATGGTATCAGTAGACTCAAAAGGCTAACTACCAATTTCAAGATCCTAAAGCAAATTCAATGGCTTCTTCTTTCGCAACTCAAACGACTGAAACTGCAAAACAATACCCTTCTGCTACACATGAATGTGACATTGTTAATGTTTGAAACCTTGGCAATGCTGATGCAACTGTAAAGCTGAATGATAACAATTATCTTCTTTGGAAGTTTCAAGTTCTGAATGCAATTGAGGCTCATGGATTAGAAGGTTATATTGTTGAAGATACATGCAACCACCTTCAAAGTTCTTACCAAGCATCTAACATTAAAGGTTCCTTACCTTTTATTAATCTTACAACTCAGAATCATTCAAGAAATGATCAGATCACAGAACATCAATCTCAGAAATAATCAACGGGAAAATGGTTTTCAAGGAAAGGGCCGAGGAAAAGGAAAGAATTGGAATAATAATAGACCACGGTGTCAATTATGTAGTAAAATTAGTCATACAACCTTGAAATTCTATAATGACTGCGTTATTGACCTCTAATGATCATCATGTGGACACTGAATGGGTTTCGTGATTGTGAGGCATCGAATCATGTTACACGTTCTCTTAGAAATTTGAACATTGGCAATGAGTATCAAGATGGAGGTAAGATTTATGTTGGTAATGGTACATGATTAAATGTTTCAAAAATTCAAATTCATCTTCCTTATCCAGTCATTCTACCAAAACTTTTTTTTTTTTTTTTTGCTAAAGTATCTATTACATGTACCTCTAATTACCAAAAATCTTATTACTGTTAGTCAATATGCAAAAGACAATTATGTTTATTTTGAGTTTCATCCAATTTGTTGCTTTGTGAACGATCAAAATTCTGGACAAATACTTCTTCAAGGAGCAGTTCAACTTGAAAAGAAATTCAACTAAAGCAAATGCATCCTCTATAATCAACAAAGTATCAAACTCACTATGCTCGGCCTAATGATGCCTCACAGCTTACATTTTAAGAAAAACTGCTTTTAGCATCAAAATTGCCTTAATTTAGTCACTAAAGTTAAATAGTGATGAAATTAGCGATGGACGGATGATCACCAAAATACGTGTCGTTGACTTCATTTAGCGACGGAATTCGTCGCTAACTAGCTCTACAAAAATATCTTACCAGGTAACGGGTCGTTACATAAACGTATTTAGGCCGTTTTTCTAAAATAAAGAAGAAGAATATTGAGATATTTAGGTTGAGTCTTAGATAAGAACTCCATAAATTAAGGAAAAATGATTTGATATCTTTTAATTTAAAAAATTAAAAGATATGTGTAATTAATAAGATATAGTTAATATGAGAGATGAAAGGATAAGATGAACAATATTACAATTGAAAACCGCCAGATTAGCACAACAATTGTGATTTTTTTTTATTAAATTTGATATTAATTATAAACAAAAATTAATTATGAAATATAGTGTTTTAAAGTAGTTGTCGGTGTAATTATTTCTTTTAAAAATAAAGAAGTTAAAAAAAATTGCATTAAATAAAAAGAAAATCAAGTACATTACATATAATCCATTAAACTAATAAAGTATACTATAATTTAAATCTTAAATAGAATATTATAATATATTTAATAATTGAAAAATTAATAAAACAAAATTCATTTTATAAAAGATTATAAAACATAGAAAAATCAAACAAAAAATGTTAAATCTTTAAATATTTCTATATTCACACGTGGTAAAGGACTAGTATAATATATTTACTCGGGAATTTCCAAGAGAAATTTTGAAAAAATGGTTGGTCTTGCAATTGCCGGCCTTTATGAAGGAGCTCAATAGCTTCTGATATTCTCCTAGAAATGGCAGAACTCGACTTTTTCTCCCACAGGATTCAACCTTTCCAAAGCATCACAAGAACCCCTTATTTAGCCATAATTGTCATCATATAAGTTTATATGATTTAATAATGGGAGGGAGGAAGGGTTCAAACCTATAGCCAAATGAGAGAGAACACTAACGCCTGATCATATGAATTATGCTCAAGTCAGAACAAGTCTTAAAGTCATCACGATTCATCATCCATTCATGATATAAAAAAAAAGGAAAAAAAAAACCATTATCAAACAAAACTATGGAATAGATTTCAACATTCCTCCAATGACTAGCACTTCAAGGAAATTGCAGTTTATATAATTTACTTAATATCCAAAGAAATTTTAGAAATTAAAATCATTAATTTCTTTCCGTATTACATCATAAACTGTCCCAATTGAACTTTGATGTCATAAAAAATGCAAAATATTGGAGAGACGAACGAGTGAACAAAACAACTAACCATTTGACAAAATCATGAATACTTCTTTACTTATAACTAAAATCAACGGCAGAGACCAACATTCATTACTGCAATGAAAGGGAAAATGAAACGCGCCCATAATGATCCCTTCCTCTGTAATAGGAACCAGTCAATGTTCTGAATGAACATCTTTATGATTGAACATTTAGTTAAACTTAACAGCCACTATCTCTAGTACCAAGAAACATATACTCTTATGAAAAAAATAATACATATATATCAGTAATTATAATAAAAAATTACGGTTTCATTACTTTATAGAGGAGGTTGGTTTTAACAATAGAAAGAAATCAAGTTTTGAGTGTGATGATTTTTCGGTGATATGGAGTTGAGTATCATAGGAAAATGGGTTAAAAAATGGCAATGGAGCTCAAATTGGAGGTGAGGGGTTTGGGTTCAATTTATCGACGGTGGGGGTTATGGTCATATGGTTTGAGTTTACGGCCATGGGAATATTTATCCGGTGAAGGCTAGGCAATAAGATGAAGTGATGAGGGTGAAGAGAGATCATTACTTTAAATTATATAAATAAATAAATATTAGTATAAAATTCATTAAATATGCCACCTCATTTAAAATATGTCATGTCACCAATAAAGTAAATATAAAATGAATATTTTAATGCCAGATGAGATTTCTGTTAAGACAAATAATTAATGCATCAGAAATTCAATAAAATTAAAGTTAGCAACCTATCCATGGAATAGATCACAAAATGAGATCCGAGGGGAAATTACATAATTGGATAACCCATGAAGGGAAATTACTCAAATCAATGACATAAGAAAGCTAGATGGTGAAACCACAACCATATCTTGATCCTTGAACATTCAATTTGTTGATCAACTCATTAGTAGCATCACATACAGGTGTTTAAACAATCTTCATAGAATCAGATTAGGAAACATGAATATGATTTATAGCCATTCATATATTTCTCTAATTAACCTACAATCTTTAATGGACGCGGCCAGTGCTCTGTTTCTTTCACGTATTAGATATCCATATAATGGCGATGGTGAACTGATTTTCAGCAAGCAATGGAGCATGTTTGTCCACACACAGACCCGCACAGCGAGTGCTCCGTGCACTTCTGCAACATATGCATAAGAGATGCCTAGAACTCTTAATTTGTGTTGAATTATTTGCAAGTACTTGGATATCCCTTCAATGATATGACCTTCATCTCTGCAATTGATTCTTCTACATGATCAATTTCATACAGCGCCAATGCTTTGCCTACTCGGGCTCGGGTTCAGTCATAGTCTGAGAAAACAAAATCTTTGAACACTGATCGATTACCTGAAATGAGACAAGAACTGAAATCAAAATACATTCATGTGAAATGAGCACAAAAGGGAAGACTTGTCAAGTTATGGTCATAGACTCATACTGTTAAGGATCCCACATCGGAAAGATGAAGGGACCTAACAACGTTTATAAACTCTAAGGGCCCCTCCTCTAATTACCAATTGGTTTTGAGATGGATGCCCACATTATTAATATGGTATCAGAGCCCAACAAGCCCAAACGGGCATTCGGTCCAAAATGGGATCCGACCCAAGAATGGTGAACCCAAAAGAGGCACCATCTTGAGGGGGCATGTTAAGGATTCCACATCGGAAAGATGAAGGGACCTAACAACGTTTATAAACTCTAAGAGCCCCTCCTCTCATTACCAATTAGTTTTGAGATGGATGCCCACATTATTAATACATACTACCTTTAAAAGCAAATACTTATATATCTCATACTTACAAATTTTGTATATGTGTTGAATAAGATCCTAAAGAATTTTATTCAAGTTGTCCACTTTAAAATCCTTTTTGCAATTTACCTCTATCTCATTTTCATTTGATCAATATATTATATACAATTTGATATTGAAAGAATTCATATTTATTCTAACATACAAGATTGAGTTAATTGTTAGATTTATGGTTAACTTGATTTGGATCTTTTTATGGAGTAAAAAGAAGACTTTTCTTCTATCCTGATTTCACAATGTCTCTGATCCATTAGTTTAATAAATTAACGTGATGCAAATCAAGCTAACCATAGATTTTAGAGAAAAAGTCAAAACTAATTATTGTTTAGGAGGATTAAAGTCATTGAATAGATTCTACAGAAGAGTATAACTCTGCTTAGCTTAGATTCCATTTTTGGAATCGAACATTGGTCTCATACAATAAAATTGTAAGCCATATCAGGGCTTGGAATTCTATTTGTCTATTAGATATTTGGAAAAATTGCATAAACTACCTCAAAACTATAGGTTTATAACAATTGCACCATCAAACTTCTAATTGTAGCAATTGGTCCCACCCCGATCTCGACCTAAACCTTAATCCCAAAATCCACACAGATGCAGGGACCAGGACTGCTTCCCAACCCTGCCAGTCCCATTGCTATTAGGGATGTACTCCCCGTCACTACAATGATTATTTATGGTCCAATTAACAATTAATTAGTAAAATTTAAAAAATTATGGGTCTGATCGCAACAATTACAAGTTTGAGAGTTAAACGGTTACAATCCTACCGTTAAGCGGTGGTTTATGCAATTTTCCCAAGTAGTTTTCTCACCAAATTTAATAGTAAAAATGTCGCAAACATAAACAATGGGCTAATCTATGAAAACATATGCTTGCAATTTGAAATTAAATGACATTCCTTTAACAGCAAAAAAAAATGTGAAAAAATGAAGAAAAAGTACGAACCTGAATGAAGTAAAAAAGAACTTGATTGAAATCACCAAGAGCTTGCAATTGCAGAACTCGCCTTTTTCTCCCACATGATTCAACCTCTCAAAAGCATCACAAGAACCCTTATTTAGCAATAACTGTCATCATATAAGTTTATATGTTTTAATAATACATTATAAATAAGGGGAGGGAGGAAGGGTTCAAACCTATAACCAAACGAGAGAGAACACTAATGCCTGATCATATGAATTATGCTCAAATCAGACAAAGTCTTAAAGTCATCATGATTCATCATCCATTCATGATATAAAAAAAAGAAGGAAAAAAAAAACCATTATGAAACAAAACTATGGAATAGATTTCAACATTCCTCCAATAACTAGCACTTCAAGGAGATGTCCTCCATAACCTATTCATGAATCTATCACAAACATGACTAGAAGAGAGAGCAGTTTATATAATTTACTTAATATCCAAAGAAATTCCAGAAATTAAAGTCATTATAGCCATCAGAAAGATCTTAATGCCACGGCCCCTTGCTCGATTAAAAAATAAAAAGCAGACACCAAACCTTAAAATCAACTTTGTTTCCAACAAGTTATCTTGATGCAGTTTTGATTTGTTGAATGTAGGTCAATTTCCTTTGCCCATGTACCTCAGACATTTGTTGAAAATGTTTCTTTCCGTATTACATCATAAACTGTCCCAATTGAACTTTGATGTCATAAAAAAGGATAACAAATGCAAAATATTGGAGAGACGAACGAGTGAACAAAACAACTAACCATTTGACAAAATCATGAATACTTCTTTTCTTATAACTAAAAACAACTGCAGTAGAAAAGGAAAATGAAACGCGCCCAATTGAACTAGTCAATGTTCTGAATGAACATCTTTATGATTGAACATTTAGTTAAACTTTCTACCTCTAGTACCAAGAAACATTACTCTCATTAAAAAATTAAACTTATATATCAGTAATTATAATAAAAATTACAATTTCAGTACTTTAAAGTTAGCACTCAAGTCTGTAAATCATAAAAAATTGGTAACCATATTATTTTTAAAACTTGACAAGACCATAGAACCAGAAAATTGGTAACCTGATTATTTCCATTAATCTCATGAAAAAATTTATACATTTCAGAAATTAGTACACTGCCCAGAAAACCAAAACAAAACATAGATGTCAATTTAGCATGTTAGTTAAAAGAATAAAAAAATATATATTAAAAAACCTAATCAATACCAATCAGAAGGTAAATTAGTTAGCAAAAAAAAGTCCTAATGATTGATTTCTCCAGCAGCCTAGCTAGCTTCTACAACAGAAATTGTTAGAGTTCAAATAATCAAAATCAATGAATTCATCGTACCTTTTCAACAAAAGAATTCTTCTCAAAGGTGAGATTCTAGGGAGGGGAGGGTGGGAAAGGGTTTCTAAATTTTGGACACCCAGAAAAACTCATCCGTTCAAGATTTGGAAAATGACACAATCCATCATAATCTTCGCTCCATAGTTGCTTCAAATTTGGCAACTCATTCAATATAATATCTTTCAACTTGAAGTTGATGGGAACTGAATCCTCCTTTGGGTGTGGAAGTTTATTATGAATTGTAAATATCTCTTCTAGAGAATCACATTTTATTATATATAAATTCTCAAGCTGTTCCACCAGTTTCAGCTCAATCAGTGTGACAACACTTTTTATACTTTTGCATTCCCATAAAATTAAAGATTTGAGGTTGGACAAATCATCTATAATCAATCCATTCTGCCATATCATCTCTAAATTATTTGCGAATTGAATTTCCATATATTCCAGATTAGGATAGGAAACCTGCAAATTCCATACATATTCATGATCACACCACTTTTGTAAGAAGTATATATAATTAGTTGAGCTATATATGGAATTGAAAAATCACGGCATTACCTTTGAGTACTGAAGCTCTGATTGATTATTTGAAAAAACTTCAACAATTCCAGATTCTACTATAACTATGGTTTTGAGTTGGTGAAGATTTTTGATGATAGAGGTTGGGAAAATTCTTGTCAGTTTTCCACAGTTGGAAACCTTAACACGTGTCAAGCTTGGAATGACATCACCTTCATTCATATTGAATATTTCTTCAAGTGAATTACAGTTAGATACAGTCAACTCCCTAAACTCTTTCAGCATTATCATTGTATTGTGAGTAAAAATGCTTTTTAAATTTTTACAATAACTGAATTCAATGCTCTCCAGCTTCATCAACTTATAATCACCGTTCAACTCACAATCCTGTAGATTCTTTACTTGGATGATTTCCAATTGCTTAAGATTAGGAAACACAACCTACAAATATTTTTCAAAATATTAATATGTTGTATAATTCTTAACGGGCAATTACTTAAATAACATATTTTTATATAATAATTACTGAAACGTGTCCAAAGTTTTTAAACACTACTCAAATATTACTTTAATAAATCATTGAACTGAAAAAGGCAAAAAATGAATAAATTTATTAGATTTGATAATTTATTGAAACAAAAAAAGGCCAAAAACAAAAAACAAAAAAAATAACATGAAAAATAACAAAATAGTTCAATAGAATATTGAAATGTGAACTGTAGTTTGAGTAAGTTTTGACATTTAAGTTATAAGTATAGAGAAATATGCTATTTAAGACAATTTTTAAATTTTTAATACCCATAGATTTTCGTCTAAAAAGAATTAACAATGAGAGAAGTTAATAGATACCTTGCCATCAAAAGGAGTCATGAGGTTGGCAACAATTTGATCCTCCTCAACAATTTCAGTATCTATTGCTTCAACTTCAACAATTTTACAGCAGATGCTCATAAATTGAGGCAAGTCTGACATAATTAAACTTCTCAATTGACTGCAAAATTCGATCTTATTAGCTAATTTTTGCTCATCAATTAGAGCAATTGCTTCCAACATCTCACAGCTTTCTACTATAATTTCTTCAAGATTATATAGAGCTTCCATGATAGACAATGGGAATAAATATTTCAATTTATGACAATTTCTCACAAACATTTCCTTCAAATTTCCAAAAATTTTGACTGTTTTAATCGACCTGATTCGGATTATTCGATCCAATCTCTCCATACTCTTTATAGTCAACTTCTCCAAATTTGGAAAGATTGAAACCATTTCATTTTCAGTATTTACTAAATATTCAACATCTTCATCATACCCAAGCTCTAGGATCTTCAAAACATCACTTCCATTTATTTCAAATAGAGCGTCTTTTAAACCAAACGTCTGAATTAAGATCAATTCTTCAGCTTTCTTTAGTAACATTCTTACCCCTTCCTCTAAAAACAAATTCCTATCATTCTTCTCTCTTTGTAACATATTTATTTCCATTGCTTTGCTAGTCTCAAAAATTGCCTCACCGCAAGTATTAATTTGAAACTCATCTAGTTTCGAATTGTTCGAAAACGCGTTGCTTGGAAGTTGTTCAACATTTTGAACCGATATGTATAATGTAGTAAGAAAAGGTAAATGTTGAAGCTCTACAAGACTTGCATTCTCCTTCTTCGATCCTTCCACTTCATCCCATCCATTACAACTTGTACTTATAAGTAATGCTTCCAATTTTGTCAATTTCGAAATAACTCCAGGTTGAATGACTTGAAGTTCATCACAATTTGATAAATTCAATTCTTTGAGTCGTGATAATTGACAGGTACTCAAAGGCAAATCTGTGATTTTGGATCCAGATATATTGAGAATTTCTAGATTTTTCAGCTCGACGATCATATCAATGTTCATCAATTCACAATTAATCAGCACTAACGTTCGAAGATTTACCAAACAGTGGAAAGATGATGGAGGTTGTGGGAATTTCATATTTTCCATATGCAACACTTTGAGTTTTTCCATTCCTTCAAAAAAAAATTCTGGAAAATACATCTTTTCCTCACATTCGAAGTTAACCAATGCCAGCACCTCAAGTTTTGGAAACTTCAATTTCTTAGGAAGGTGGTCAAAATCTTCACAATTAGCTAAAACCGCCGTGTAATGACCATGAGTATCCTCATCTCGCCACATATTCAAACCTTTTCCATAACTTAATGTACATATTTGATCATCCTTCGATGCAATATAAATCGCAACATCACGAACCACATCATGCATTTTCACGTACTCACTCCCCGCTTCAGATTTTTGAAGCATGCAAGAGGATTCAAGATCATCCACCAATGTAAATATCCGATCTCTTGTTGTCTCCAATGTATCAACACCTTGTAGAAATTTCAAACCTATAGCATATCTTACCAAAATATCTTTATTAATGTTGTAATCATCCGGAAACATACTACAAAGTAAAAATAGCAATTTGGCTTCTAGACCACTTAAATTATCATAGCTCAATCTTAGAGACGCATATACTTCTTTGCTTACTCCTTCGATATCGATAGTTGCGGGATTGTTCAATTGTGTTAAAGCGTCATTCCAAGCATTCAGACCTTTTCTTCTTAATGCCTTTGCAACTGTAGCAAGTGCAATCGGTAAATTTCCGCACTTTTTCGCTACTTCAATTGCTATTTCCTTCCATTTACGACTAGTCATTTGATCACTAGATTTACCCATCATGCTCTTGAAAAAATTCCACGACTCTTCTTCTGATAAACTCTTGACTTCAAAATTCTTCTCAATATTCATCTTATCAGATAATACAAGAATAGATCTAGATGTGACAAGTATCTTGCATCCTTCGTAATCATCTCCGCAAGGAAATCCGACGCTTCCCAAATCTAGATCGTTCCATATATCATCTAATATAATGAGGATGCTCTTCTCCATTTGCAATCTCTTTCGTAGTAGTGCAGCTCTTCCTTGTTCTGTTTCTTGACCAAATGACAACCTTAACATGTCCGCAAGTTGTCCTTGAATTTGCTTCACATCTGGATTTTGACCTACAGTTACCATAATAACTAGTTCAAATAATTTCGATTTCATCACTTGACATGAAACGTCTTTGACGAGCATCGTTTTGCCAATTCCTCCCATGCCATACACTCCAATCATGCTTACATTATGATCTTTTAGTGCCTCTATAATATCTTCCAAGATTGACAATCTTGATTCAAAAGTTACATAATTTGAAGTATTCTTGAGCATAGGGAGCGGTCTCGGATAAGAAACTTTATCAAAATTTCCCTGATCTTGGATGTGTGCTAGGTCTTCCACCATTTTCTTTGTTTTCCTACTTAATCGATGACGCCGAATAAAGTTGAAACACGAACCGTTTATGCATTTTTTCTCCTTCTCCTCTACAATCTTTAATAGAAACCTGTAGGTTACATCAGTGATCTCATCCACGTTGGTCAACCAAATGGAAACATGATCTTCAACATCTTCAGCTCTATCTTTAGCCTCATCAATCAAATGTTGAACTCTGCTTCTAACAGATACAAGATTTTCAGCTTGTTCTTTGAGGCCCTTCATGTTATCTTTATAATGAACTAAATAACCCAACTCATGGAAGATGGCATCAATTACGTAGTTCGAAATTTTTGTAGCAATTGGACCAATAATTTCCATTCTAAACTAGCAAAAAAGAGAGGGAGTGTAAGTGATTAAACCCATGAAAAACAACAAAGTTTATAAAGTATAGTAACCAATTAATAATTAGAACATAAATTGTCTAAAATAACATATTTTTACATACTAGTTTTTGAAATCGGAGCAATTCAATTAATTATTTTTAATTGTTATTTTCAACGAATTTGTTGGTTTTTTTTACCCAATTTCATTATAGTTCAATGGTTTATTGAAGTATTTTGTTATTTTTCATTATTATTTTTAATGAATTTATTGATTTTTTGCATTTTTAGTTCAATTAATTAAACTGTTATTTGAATAATTTTTTTAAAAATATTGAGATTTCAGTAATTAATATATAAAAATATATTATTTCAATAACATATTAATTAAATCTTTTTGTCTTTCAATATTTACACAGTTCAAAGTAAAACTACAATTTTTTTTAATTAATTATAAGGGAAAAAATAGGTATACATCAAGACGACCTATCTAATCACTAGATTTCGATTAGGTTTGTCCCGGTAATTTTATATTTCGTTTCACCTACAATTTCTATTTTATTCCTACATTATCAAAACTGACATATTTATCATTATATTATAATTTTGAAAATACAGCAAAATGATCTAATCCAATCACTTTTTTGTTAATGAATTTAAATAAAATGGTGATGTGGCTTTCTGCCTCACGTATGGCTCTGCCACGGCGTGGGGTTTCATTGAGTTTGACTTGATTCAGAGATCTTATCAACTTTGATGAGTAGATTTTCTTGCTGGGTTTGAGATTTCCATTTGATTTGATTCTATTTTTTATTATGCTCTGGGTTTTTCTTCGTTTGATCTATGTTTGAAACAAGAGATGACGCCATCTATTTCGACATAGCCTATTCTACAAATAAATGGTTTGTCTTTCTTTCACTATTAAATAAATGGTAGGGAGGTTTTGTCTTTAATTTTTTTGTTTCCGTTTTGGGTAAGGGAAAAAATATTTCTTTCATTTTTCTATAATTTTTCATGTTCATCGTAATATAACTGAGTTTTATATGTTTTATTTTATTTTCTGCAAATTTTTTTGTTCCGCGTTGTATAGTATATAAAGAATGTACTATATATATTTTTCATTACCTTAGCCTCCATTCTCTCCCGTCTTTCACATTCAGTATACATTTTGTACATAAATTTTTGTATATTGCCTACAGTACATATTATAAATTATATATATATATATATATATATATATATATATATATATATATATATCATATGTATTTCCTTAGCCACTATTCTTATATAAAGTATGTTATATTACGTACAACACATATTAGATTTAATATATGTATATGTAATATTATGTAATCTACGTATTAACTTTTAGTTCTTCTTCTTTTTTTTTCTTCATCATATATTTTTCCATTGATTTTTCTTTCTTTTTTTTTCATCCAACTTTTCTCTCTTCAAATCTTTATTTTTTTATATGCTTTATTTCCTATTGAGTTTTTGTATTTAATGTTTCCTTGATTCATGATTCCTTCATTTAAGGTTAATTTTTAAATCTTCCTTCTCTCTCTTATGTAATACAATGTTATTTTTTTTTTTGTGGCCAAATAGTATTATTTTAAAAAAAGGGGGGGGGGGGGGGGGGCGGGCTACATACATAACCCAGTTAAAAAATGGAGTACAAGAAGAAGTTAAGTAAAAAGAGAAAGGCCAACATGAGCATAGCTCAACTGGTTAGGCATATACTCCTTTCGCCTTGAGGTCGAAGGTTCGAGTCCCCCTCCCCCACTTTGATGTAATCTCAAAAAAAAAAAAAAAAAAAAAGTAAAAAGAGAAAGATGAGAGACTGTGGTTTTTGAAATAACTCGTTCCCTCGTAAGGGTATTTTAGTAATTTTTCAAATCTCAAAATTAAAACACCAAGTTTAATTTCATATTTTTGGATGATGTTGATCGTCTCGTTATTAAAATTTCAACGCAACTAATGAGTTATTATTCTGAGTCCCAGTGAATGAGTTATTCGCCTAAAGGTAATCTCATGGAGTATTTTTTATCATATCTTCTTCATTCAAACTCTGATTTGTGCAAGTAAGATGTATACTCTCATTTCGCCTTGAGGTCGAAGGTTCGAGTCCCCCTCCCCCACTTTGATGTAATCTCAAAAAAAAAAAAAAAAAAAAAAAAAAGTAAAAAGAGAAAGATGAGAGACTGTGGTTTTTGAAATAACTCGTTCCCTCGTAAGGGTATTTTAGTAATTTTTCAAATCTCAAAATTAAAACACCAAGTTTAATTTCATATTTTTGGATGATGTTGATCGTCTCGTTATTAAAATTTCAACGCAACTAATGAGTTATTATTCTGAGTCCCAGTGAATGAGTTATTCGCCTAAAGGTAATCTCATGGAGTATTTTTTATCATATCTTCTTCATTCAAACTCTGATTTGTGCAAGTAAGATGTATACTCTCATAATTTTTTGTGATCTTTCCATTAAGATAATTTTCGTAGCAATCCCATTACTATAGAAAAAGTTATGGATGAAATACCATTCAGATCTGCTATGTTATTCTCCGTTTCTTGCTTGTTTGCATTGGATTATATGCGTTAGGTATAGGTTTGTAACGTGCTGGTGAATATGAATTTTTGGAGATTGTGAAAATTCTTTTTCCAAGATTCAAGCGAGGTTAAGAATCTTTTCTCATTAAAATTTCATATATGTAAAATTATAATAGTTTTCATTATGTTCATCGTGTTCATTTCATTAATTCATTTTCGAAACACAAAGCCTCTAATTCAATCGTTATCGATCTAAGCCCTAAACTCTTTAAACCAATCGAAAACGATAACCGATCTAGAAGTTTTACGATTTTTATCAATACTCATTCTCTTAGTTACTTTTATTAATTAGTTTGAATAGTTTTATTAATTGTTTAGGTAATATTTCTCAGGTTTTGTGTGTCCAAGGAAAAGTTTTGAATGTGGAACAAAACTTCAAGGTGCGTAAATACTTTACAAATGTTAACAATGAATTGGGGAAACCCAGATTCATTAATATTGTTTTGGTTAATTAAGATTGAGATATATGACACTTTTGGATGATTTTATGTCACATTTGAAGATTATGGAGTTGTTGGAATGTTATATAAATTGTTTAAAAATACTAGATTAAACCTGGAATTGTACTAGTTTTGATATAGACCTTTGTAGAAATCTTGCATTGGGAGTTTAGAATAATTTGGGGAGTTTAGTTAGACTTTTTAGATTCATTTAAAGGTTATGGTTTATTATTTTTTCCAGATTTAATAAGTTTAAATTGTAAGTTGTAAAGTAGTGAAATTTGCCGAAAAATAGACATAGTTTCTATTTTAATGTTTTCGTTGAATCGATATTGCATGTGAATGATAGTGTGAGAGGTTCGTATTGATTGATGTGTTAATCAATAGTGAGTACATTGCAGGTTCACATTAAATAGGGTTATACTTAATGAAGAATATGCCGTAAATATTGTTTGCGTAGTGCATAAATAAATAATCTTTTTACGAGGCAGGTTTATTTCATATATGTAATATGCGAAAAAAAATATACTTGTAATTTATTACTAGAAATATTACGAGTAGGTTCGCTCAATACTTGCGGGTACTGAGAAGAATACTAAGTGTTTTTGATAATGAAATGTTGATTTTGAACTTGAGGGTTATGAATTGTTGAATGATAATTTGAGAGATATGAATTGTTTGAGTTATAACTTGTGGGTTGTAAGTATTGATATCATGGGGTTCCATTTCAAAACCAATTGGCAATGAGAGGAGTAGCCTATTTAGCTTATAAAAATTGTGAGTGCAAGTAGTCAGTAGCCTAGTATGTGAGATGAGTTTAGTTGGTTAATATTAACTCGAGGGTTATATGTAATTGTTGATAATGAGTCTAGTTGATTAATATAACTTGAGGGTTATATATTTTTGGTAGATATAAAATTGAGTTGAGAATTCAATAAGTAAAGTATGACTTTGAATTGTGAGATGAGTTTATTTGAACTTAATAAAGTTTAGGCGTATTCAATGCATTGTTAAATTTTGTAAAATGTTTATTCAATGTCACTAGTCACTAGGGATGGCAACGGGGCAGGGCGGAGTCGGGGATTCCATTCCCATCCCCTAACCCGTGGGGATTTTAAATCCCCATACCCTACGCTATCCCCTAATCAAAGAATCAGGGCTGGTTCAGGGATTCCCCGGGGGAAAATTCTTTTTTTTTTTTTATATTTTAATTCCTATTTGAAAAGAAATATAAAAAAAATATATATTTTTAAAATATAAATTTTTAAGATAAAAAGAAAACATAATATTAAACATTTTATAATTTATAAGTTAATATAACTATATTTTATATATATTTTTCTACTAAATAAATATAAAAGTAAACAAAATACATAAGATGTTATTAAAATATCAAATTCGGGGTCGGGGGCGGGGCGGGGAATGTGTTCCCATCCCCTAACCCTAAAAGAAATTTGGGAAAATTTTCCCCCCTAACCCTAACCCTAACCCGCGGGGAATTTTGCCATCCCTACTAGTCACTAGCCTCATGATGATACATTAATTTTTTTATTTTTTATTTATTTTTTTTGTAACAAAGGAAAAGGAGTTGACAAACGATGATATATTTGACGGATGGCATGTGTTAGACTATTGTCAGTACCGAGTCCATGTTTTTATTTTATTTTATGAATTTATTTTAATAAAGTGGAGATAATTCATTGCTTTTCGACTTATTTTAATGGGATTTGTGAAGTTTTCAATTTTAGATTATTTTTTAATTTTAAACGATTATTTTATTTTAAAGACTTGTTATGGAATGAATTACTACAATTTTGATGAATTTTATTTAAATAAAGGAGTCGATTGATGATTTTATTTTCGTTGCGTTATAATTTATGTTTAAAAAGTTGGGTTCTTACATAAATCGTGAAATCGTGATGAGGAATTTATAAGTTTGTTAAAATTTCAAAGGGGCAATTACTGTTCATTAAGAAAATGTCATGAATACCCTTATTTCAATACAAGTATATCAGCTAATAGTATATTAGTCCATCACTATTTGTATATCAGTGAACATTTATCAATCTATCATTAGTAGTATATCATTGATAGTCAATCAGTGATAGTATATCATGGTAAATCATTGAAAATTAATCATTGATATAATATAATGGATTGACTTATAAACTATCGTTGGTACAATACAAGTCTATCAGCTAATAGTATATCAGTTCATCATTATTAGTATATCAATGAATAACTAATAGTATATCAGTGATAGTTTATCAGTCTATCCTTAGTAGTATATTAAGGATAGTCAATCACCTATAGTATATCATGGTAAATCAATGATAATGTATCATTAATATACCATGATAAAATCACTAATATACTATAATAGATTGACTAATAAAGTATCGCTAATATATTAACTTTAATATACTATCGTTGATTGACTAATAAAGTATCGCTAATATATTAACTTCAAATATTTTTTTCATTTTTCTATAATTTTTCATGTTAATCCTAATATAACTGAGTTTTATGTGTTTTATTTCATTTTCTGCAAATTTTAATATTCCGCGTCGTATAGTATATAAAGAATGTACTATATATATTTTTCATTACCTTAGCCTCCATTCTCTCCCGTCTTTCACATTCAGTATACATTTTATACATAAATTTTTGTATATTGCGTACAGTACATATTATAAATTATATATATATATATATATATATATATATATATATCATATGTATTTTTTCATTTCCTTAACCACTGTTCTTTTTTTATATAAAGTATGTTACATTACGTACAATACATATTAGATGTAATATATGTATATGTAATATTATGTAATCTACGTATTAACTTTTAGTTCTTCTTCTATTTTTTTCTTCATCATATATTTTTCCATTGATTTTTCCTTCTGTTTTTTTTCATCCAACTTTTCTCTCTTCAAATCTTTATTTTTTGATATGCTTTATTTCCTATTGAGTTTTTGTATTTAATGTTTCCTTGATTCATGACTCCTTCATTTAAGGTTAATTTTTAAATCTTCCTTCTCTCTCTTATGTAATACAATGTTATGTGTTTTTTTTGGTGGCCAAATAGTGTTATTAAAAAAAAAAAAAGGGGACGTGTGGGGGGGGGAGGGGGGCCTACATACATAACCCAGTTAAAAAATGGAGTACAAGAAGAAGTTAAGTAAAAAGAGAAAGATGAGAGACTATGGTTTTTGAAAATAACTCGTTCCCTCATAAGGATATTTTGGTAATTTTTCAAACCTCAAAATTAAAACGACAAGTTTATGTGTTACAATGTTATGTGTTTTTTTTGGTGGCCAAATAGTGTTATTAAAAAAAAAAAAAAGGGGACGTGGGGGGGGAGGGGGGCCTACATACATAACCCAGTTAAAAAATGGAGTACAAGAAGAAGTTAAGTAAAAAGAGAAAGATGAGAGACTATGGTTTTTGAAAATAACTCGTTCCCTCATAAGGGTATTTTGGTAATTTTTCAAACCTCAAAATTAAAACGACAAGTTTAATTTCATATTTTTGGATGATGTTGATCGTCTCGTTATTAAAATTTCAACGCAACTAATGAGTTATTATTCTGAGTCCCAGTGAATGAGTTATGACTGTTTTTGTCCCGTGGTATTTTCATAATTATTAGAAATCAAAATTTAGCCTTAAAACCATCTTTCTTCTTCCTTTACTCGAAAACCAGATCCTTCTTATCATATTTTCTCCTATTTTCGCCTAAAGGTAATCTCATGGAGTATTTTTTTTTTATCATATCTTCTTCATTCAAACTCTGATTTGTGCAACTAAGATGTATACTCTCATAATTTTTTGTGATCTTTCCATTAAGATAATTTTCGTAGCAATCCCATTACTATAGAAAAAGTTATGAGCGAAATACCATTCAGATCTGCTATGTTATTCTTCGTTTCTTGCTTGTTTGCATCGGATTCTATGTGTTAGGTATAGGTTTGTAACGTGTTGGTGAATAGGAATTTTTGGGAGATTGTGAAAATGCTTTTCCAAGATTCAAGCGAGGTTAAGAATCTTTTCTCATTAAATTTTCATATATGTAAAATTATAATAGTTTTCATTATGTTCATCGTGTTCATTTCATTAATTCATTTTCGAAACACAAAACCTCTAATTCAATCGTTATCGATCTAAGACCTAAACTCTTTAAACCAATCGAAAACGATAACCGATCTAGAAGTTTTACGATTTTTATCAATACTCATTAGCTTAGTTACTTTTATTAATTAGTTTGAATAGTTTTATTAATTGTTTAGGTAATATTTCTCAGGTTTTGTGTGTCCAAGGAAAAGTTTTGAATGTGGAACAAAGCTTCAATGTGCGTAAATACTTTACAAATGTTAACAATGAATTGAGGAAACCCAGATTCATTAATATTGTTTTGGTGAATTAAGATTGAGATATATGATACTTTTGGATGATTTTATGTCACATTTGAAGATTATGGAGTTGTTGGAATTTTATATAAATTGTTTAAAAATGCTAGAGTATACTTGGAATTGTACTAGTTTTGGGAGTTTAGGTAGACTTTTTAGATTCATTTAAAGGTTATGGTTTATTATTTTTTCCAGGTTTAATAAGTCTAAATTTTAAGTTGTAAAGTAGTGAAATTTGCCGAAAAATAGACATAGTTTCTATTTTAATGTTTTCGTTGAATCGATATTGCATGTGAATGATTGTGTGAGAGGTTCGTATTGATTGATGTGTTAATCAATAGTGAATACATTGTAGGTTCACATTAAATAGGGTCATACTTAATGAAGAATATGTCGTAAATATTGTTTGCGTAGTGCATAAATAAATAATCTTTTTACGAGGCAGGTTTATTTCATATATGTAATATGCGAAAAAAAAATATACTTGTAATTTATTACTAGAAATATTACGAGTAGGTTCGCTCAATACTTGCGGGTACTGAGAAGAATACTAAGTGTTTATGATAATGAAATGTTGATTTAGAACTTGAGGGTTATGAATTGTTGAATGATAATTTGAGAGATATGAATTGTTTGAGTTAAAACTTGTGGGTTGTAAGTATTGATGTCATGGGGTTCCATTTCAAAACCAATTGGCAATGAGAGGGGTAGCCTATTTAGCTTATAAAAATTGTGAGTGCAAGTAGTCAATAGACTAGTATGTGAGATGAGTTTAGTTGGTTAACATTAACTCGAGGGTTATATGTAATTGTTGATAATGAGTCTAGTTGATTAATATCACTTGAGGGTTATATATTTTTGGTAGATATAAAATTGAGTTGAGAATTTAATAAGTAAAGTATGACTTTGAATTGTGAGATGAGTTTATTTGGACTTAATAAAGTTTAGGCGTATTCAATGCATTGTTAAATTTTGTAAAATGTTTATTCAATGTCACTAGTCACTAGCCTCATGATGATACATTAATTTTTTTATTTTTTATTTATTTTTTTGTAACAAAGGGAAAGGAGCTGACAAACGATGATATATTTGATGGATGGCATGTGTTAGACTATTGCCAGTGCCGAGTTCATGTTTTTATTTTATTTTATGAAATTTATTTTAATAAAGTGGAGACAATTCATTGCTTTTCTACTTATTTTAATGGGATTTGTGAAGTTTTCAATTTGAGATTATTTTTTAATTCTAAACGATTATTTTATTTTAAAGACTTGTTATGGAATGAATTATTACAATTTTGATGAATTTTATTTAAATAAAGGAGTCGATTGATGATTTTATTTTCGTTGCGTTATAATTTATGTTTAAAAGTTGGGTTCTTACATAAATCGTGAAATCGTGATGACGAATTTATAAGTTTGTTAAAATTTCAAAGGGGCAGTTACTGTTCATTAAGAAAATGTCATGAATACCCTTATTTCAATACAAGTATATCAGCTAATAGTATATTAGTCCATCACTATTTGTATATCAGTGAACATTTATCAATCTATCATTAGTAGTATATCATTGATAGTCAATAAGTGATAGCATATCATGGTAAATCATTGAAAATTAATCATTGATATAATATAATGGATTGACTTATAAACTATCGTTGGTAAAATACAAGTATATCAGGTAATAGTATATCAGTTCATCATTATTAGTATATCAGTGAATAACTAATAGTATATCAGTGATAGTTTATCAGTCTATCCTTAGTAGTATATTAAGGATAGTCAATCACCTATAGTATATCATGGTAAATCAATGATAATTTATCATTGATATACCATGATAAAATCACTAATATACTATAATAGATTGACTAATAAAGTATCGCTAATATATTAACTTTAATATACTATCGTTGATTGATTAGTATACCTTTTTTTTTTACTTGGATTGACTAGTATACTTGTATGAAATAAATGTATTTCTGACATTTTTCTATGAATAGTAACCGCTCATGTGAAATTCTAATATTTTTGTAAATATTTGTTGTTTCTAATAAATTTGTAAATATTTCACTTAATGATGACATCCATAATTTCCCTTAAAAATATAGCACCATTTTTTTTTTTAATTTAACACTAGTCATTTTGAAAGATTTCATAAGATTTTATACTCATATTATCTCTTATCACATTATGTCTCATTAATCTAATTTAGATTTTTTTTTAGATGGGATAGTTATAAATTTTACACATAATCTCTCTAGTTTTTTTTTTCAACTTAATTTTTTTTTAATCATCTTTTTTAGTTTTATGGAAAAAAAAAAAAACCGTTTTATCAAATTTTGTTAATTTTTTTTTATCTTTTTTATTTGGTTTTTTTTTTAAACTTTACGTATTCCCGAATAACTCTTTTTTTTTTTAAGTTTAATTTAGTTTCTTCTTCTTCTTGTTCTTCATAAATTCATTGGTTCCTTCTTGCTCGTGATTGATTTATTGGATTCCAGCTCAGGTAAATATTTTTTTAATGTTTTTGTTGAAAACAAACTTCTGCTTCTAACTAAAAAATTGTTGTTTTTTAACGTTTTTCATTTTTATTTTGATAACCATTTGTTTTTTTTTTATTTCTTTCCCGTGTCTTTCAAAATTTCATTTTTAATCAATTCGGTTTTTTTTTTTTTTTTTTCAGATTTCTTGTCCATGTTAGTAATTTCGTTTTTTTTTCTTATGACCATTGTTTGTGTTTTCTTCATGGTTTCCTTACAATTTTTGTTTTAATAAATTTGATTTTTCCACCGATGGTAAAATGTATGCTTATATTATACAGTTTTCAAAATATGTATAGAATATATATTTTATACCATTAATTTTCTGTGTTTTCCTCAATAAAAATACAACATTTTTCACTTCCACGGACTATATAGTGTTTATATAGATTATATAGTTTTCAAAAAATTGTATAAGATATATGTTAATACCATTAATTTTCTTATATATTTGGTTTTTTCATAATAAAAAACATAACATTTTCACATCCACATACTCTATAGTATATATATAAATTTAAATTATATAGTTTTCAAAATATATATAGGATATATGTGTTATACCATTACTATCTTCATTTTTGTGTTTTCCACATTAAAAAAATAATATTTTTATATAATATAAAAAAATAACTTGTTTCCATATGAATAACTCTTTTTTTAACCTAATATGAACAAAATTCGAGATTATAACTCTTCCCTATTTTTAGAAAAATTCTTCTTAAAATTTCCATTTTTCTGGTATATTTTTTTGGGGTTTGAATAGAATCTTGGAAAGATGGACTTATTTTTCAAAGTTTTGTAATCCTTGATTTTCGGTGGGTTTTTTTTTAATCATTAAATTTATTTTTGTCTTAAGACTATGTTTTTGAAAGCATGAACCACCCCTTTTTGACTATTTTCTTTTGCTTTGATGTGAAAGCATGCCCACGCCTTTTTGACTATTTGTTTTGCTTTTATGCAAGTGACATACATCTTAATTTTGGGTTTTTTTTTTCTTCTTTTTTCCTATTGTTATATATAGCCCTTTAAAAATGATAAATATCAATCAAATTTTAACACCGATGTATAGTCTTCTTAAAATTATTATAGGAAAAATGTTAGTGAATGTAATATCTCTCAAATTAGTTACCTAAACTTGATTAGTAAATTATTTAGTATTTCAATAATTTTGTGAAGGAGAAAAAAATAATTTTTATCATTGAACTTTGAGGCTGTATTATCAATGAAAACTAAAACTTTCAAATTGCATCAATTTTAACCTTGTACTTATGAAAAGTTGCAATATTAAACTATGATTTTAAGGGTGGTTAATATACGGCTAAAATTACAACTCTTTTAGAAGTTCGATGTGTTAAAATTGATGTGATTAAAGTTTATAGTTTTAATTGATAATATCTAAAATTCGGGGGAGAAAAATGAAAAATGAAAAACAAAATAAAATAAAGAAAGGAAAAAAAATGTGATCAAGCTAATCATACAACAATAGACATCAAGTTGCTATTACATAGTTAGTAAATAGTAAAAGAAATCCACAAAGTAAGAACTTAAAAACACAAAAAGAAAAAGAAAAACTTAGAAACTAAAAATCAATAACTGACCTGAAGGATAATAAGATGAGAGATCTAAAAGTTGAACTCACAGAATTCAGAGAGGACACAATTTGAGAGAAATAATAGAGTGAAAAATTAGAGAGATGGAAAATGAAAGAAAAGTTAAACAATCACATTGCGAAAGTAGAGGCAATTGCAAAAAATTAATTGAATGGCCGACAAGACCCACTATATAATTTTTGTTCTTAATAAAATTTGGTTTTCTCTTTATTATATTACATTATATCAGTAGTGCCAGCTTAGTGACAGGTGTTTTATAGTATTACTTTTTTGTTTTTGAAAAATATTGTTGTATCCAGAACTTATAAAAATAAAACAAAAGCCTATAGGTTACTTTATTAGCTTTTGTAAAAAATAATGATAACGATGATAATAGGGATTCAGACGAGGAAGAACTCGGTGAAATATAGCATTCAAATAATCCCTCTCGCCAGAAAGGACAACAATTCATAAAAAATTATATGGTTGGCCACATACATTCTCTATTTTTTTTTCTTTTATTTATATTACATTATATTTATTAGAGGTAATTTAGAATTCTAATAATTTATTTTATTTTTTATAATTGGTATTTAAATGAAATACTAATTACAAATTAAGCCATTTTTTAAAAATATTTATCAATAAATATAAAAATTGTTGAGTATGGCAATATAAAAATTGTTGAGTATGGCAATCGGTAATCAACGTGGATTTTAAAAAAAATTAAATAAATTAATCATTGTTTTTTATATATATGCTTCATTTCAGATATAACAATTAATTTATATATCTCATTGACTATTTTAACGCGCCAATAAGTAATTAATAATTTAATAAACTAAAATTTATTAAATTTGCAAATATTTATAATATTTTTTTTCAAAAAAATAATACATAATTCAACTTGTTAATTTCTTAATTTATTATGCATATTTAAAAGAAATATTGGAGTGCATTTAAACGTTAACAAATCACATTGCCAAAGAAGAGGCAATTGACAAGAAATTAATTAATTAACTTTTTTATTTTGATAATGAAAAGAAATTAATAATGGCCGAAAAGACCCACTATTTAATTTTTTTTATTTGTTAAATTTTGTTCTCTCTTTATTACTTTACATTATATCAGTGAGTGCTTATTACTTTACATTATATCAGTGAGTGCTAATTACTTTACAATTATATTAGTGAGTGCCAGCTTAGTGACAGTTTTACTATATATTAATTAAAGGGTAAAATGCAAATGAGATCATGTGGTTTTTTTCAAAATACATGAATACCCTTTGTGGTTTGAAAATGACAACTCACACTCCTGTAGTTCCAAATTTTTTCAATCAGACTCTTCTCCTTCATTGTCAATAATTTTCTTTTAGCCATAACTTCTTCGTTTGAACTTCGATTCGGATGATTCAAGATGTTTTGGAATCTTCAATTCAGACTCTACATAATTGTCACTTCAAAACTTTGAAATCATTAATAAATAAAAGAGTTTATTTACATCAAAACACTAGGTATGATTGACACCGTTAACTCTTTTGGTTATTGATGATTTAGAAGTTTTGAAATAACCATAGCGTACAGACTGAAACGAGGATTCTAAAACATTTTGAATCATCCAAATCAGAGTTCAAACGAAGAAGTTATGGCTAAAATAAAATTATTGACAATAAAGGGGAGGGGTCTGATTGAAAAAATTTGGAACGACAGGGGTGTGATTTGTCATTTTAATCCACATCGGGTGTTTGTGCATTTTAAAAAAACCACAGGGGTCTCATTTGCATTTTACCCTTAATTAAATGGCCGATCACTATTTTTTTTTTATTTGTTAAATTTTTTTTTCTCTTTATTACATTACATTATAAAATTAATTACATTAATAATCACTTTAATTCACCTTATTTCAATTTTAATGGTGGTTTCATATTAATAGCAGATTTACCCTTAAAACACAATTTACAGTGGCAACTCTGGTGGATTCCGATTTTTGTATTTACCTTATTACCTCTTTTATCTTTTCTAATAATTATATCTCATTAATTACATAACGGGGGTATATTTTATCTTTTCACAATATACTTTAAATTGATTAGTGGTGGTTTTGGGCAGTTTTGATAAATATATAAGAGATTGTGTTTGTTTTTTTAAATAAACAATATTAATTTATCTATTATTGAAATTAACCCTACATTATATCAGTGAGTGCTAGCTTAGTGATAGATATATTGTAAAGAATGTGTCTCAAATAGCATAAATTTGTATATTAATTATTAAAATGTCAGATTTTTTAAAAAATTACTCAAATAGCATAATTATAGTTCAATAAATTATGGAATTATTTTTCGTAGGTATTTTTAATGAATTTGTTTGTTTTTTGGTTTTTAAGTTCAAGTTCAATAATTTATTAAACTATTTGATCATTTTCTATTATTATTTTCAATGAATTTGTTAAAAAAAATTAATTTTTTAGTTCAATAAATTATTGAACTATAATTATGTTATTTGAGTAATTTTTGAAAAATTCTGACATTTCAATAATTAGTATGTAAAAATATACTATTTCTGTAATTGCCCATATATTGTATTACTATATCGGAATAGAGCATTAATCACACATGTTGTTGTTGCCAGAACTTAAAAAAATAAAACAAAAGCCTATAGCACTTTATAAGCTTTTGTTGCCAGAACTTATGTAACAACCCACATTTTTCCCGGTAAGAATTCTCGATAATTAAATATTGATTATTTAAAAATATTTATTAGAGAATCAAAGAAATTCCATTTAAAGAATTAAATTCTTAGTTTAGGAATTTAATTATTTTAAAATGTGATTTTAGGTTTTAAAGGAAAAGAAAAGGGGAAAAGGCTTTATTAAAAAAAGGGGGGGGGGGGGGGAAGAAAACGTGAAAGACTCTGTACGTGAAAACAAAAAGCTCCAGAGAGAAAAAAAAAGGTAGGTCTTCTCTCCTCTTCTTCTTCTTCTTCCTTTTCCGCCATTTTGATGGTGAATGGACGTTCCGTTTGATCAAATTTTAATCCCGTTCTTCATATTTATAGGTTTGATCTTGGTGGTCTTTGATTTGGAGGAGAATTAGAATATGTGGAAACTTCCTTCCAAATTTCAATAAAAGGTAAATTGAAATTCTTCTCATAAATTTCATATTTGAATTCTAATGGAAATTGTTTATGGAAAACCATGTAAATTATCAAATTCTCTACTTTTCCAACCTTTGAAACTCACATTTTCATTGAGATTTCACAAACCCTAGAAACCCTAACCCTTACCTTCTTGAAAAACCCATTCACCCTATCTTTCAAAATATTGAAAATCGAACCCGACTGCACCAAGGACCGCCGCCGTCGCGCCATAAAAACGCATCAACAGCAGCCGGGCTGCTGCTGGCCGATGGCAAGGGCAGCCCTTATGGAGCTGCTCTTGCCTCTTTTTGTGTCGTTTTGTCGTCCCGATTTGACCCCTTTTTGGTATTTGATGTTTAGGTAATTTTTAGAAAGGGTTTTGAATTTTTTTAGGCATCTTTTTAGGTGCTTCAATTGAAAAAGAAGGCTAACTTCTTGTTTCATTTCAAGCCTTAAAAGGTAAGCAGATGTGTTTAATCTAAATTAATTCGATGTTTTGTTGTTCTTTTATTTTGTAAGTAGTTACTATAATTTTTGGGCATTAAAGAGGTCAATTTAGCATGTTTTAAAGAGGAATTGAGCTGATTTATATGTTGCAGAATTTTGGCTTATAAATGTTGAAAATTGGAAATAAGACATACAATGTGTATTTTGCCTCTTTATTTGTTGCAACTGATTTTTGGGAGTAACATGGATTATTATAGGATGTTTAAGGTCTTTTAATATAAGTTTTAAAGCCTCCAAAGCATGCTTATTTTATATGAGAAAGTTCAATGTTTAGTGCCAAATAGGAGGATTTTAGCCTATGATCTTTTCTAGAATTGTAGAATTGTTTCTGGCTGAATTGTGAATCATTTGCAGATTTAGTTAAATGTTTTTGGGAGTGCTAAAATAGGTGTTATGCTGCCGAATTTTATCTAGAATAGTTACACCACCCTAGTGTTCGAAATTAGAGCTAAACCACACTAGTTTAGGCTAGTTTAGCTCTTTTTAGTGCAATTTCTTTGGGTGATCGATTTGTGAGATAAAGTTGAGATTTTGCGTGATTTTAGATCATCTTAAGGTTAGGAAAGAGCTTAATTTCCAAAAATTAAAAATTCCAAGTTAAGCCTCGTAAAAGTCGATTTTGGGTCGAAACAATATTTCTAAGCTAGAAACCGGACTTAGGCTTGTCAAGCAATCTGGTAGTGATGGTTATAGTTAAATCATATTTTTTTGGTGCCTTAATCAATATGGATGGAGGTTCGCATTAAGTATGGCTATACTTAATGAAGAATATGCCGTTAAGAGGGAAAATTACTGTTGTGCATGACGTAATTTCACTTAACGGGGCAGGTTCATTCCATTTGATCAATATGAAAGAATATACAATGTAGGTTCGCTTATGTGTTCGAGGATACATAAGAAGAATACCTCAAAGGATTGAATTGTAAAAATACGAATTCGATGCTTTTGGGGAAGAAACTCACTTTTGTTCGCAAACATTAGTTGAGTTAAGGCATTGGGTAAAAAGTAATAACTTTTAAGTTGAGAGAATATATTAGGTGATGTGAGATCGATATGGACTTAAAGGATTTAAAAAAGCATCTTATGCCATTACTTTTTTTTAAACATTTCTTTTCATTGGGCGTAGCCTCATGATGCTATATTATTTTTTTCAGGTAAAAGGAAGAAGAAAGCTGACAACTGACGATGCTTCGTGATCAGTAATGGGTGTCGAAACCACCAAAAATAAATAAAACTTGCTTTGATGATTAACTTATAGTAGTGGAAGCAAGGTTGAACCCACAGAGACCGGTAAACTTATTACGACCCGACACTTTTAAATAAATTTATTTCAGAAAACACAGCAGAAGTTTTTTATTTTAAGAAAATTTGCGTGGTTATGTTTGAAAATTGGCATGCCAAAAACCTGTTTACATTCTAATTTTCAAATTCTAATCAATCCACAAGGAACATCAAGTCCCATTTCAGGAGTTCAAAGATGTATATCATAAAAACATCAACATTAAGCTCTTATGAGCTAAATAAAAAGTACAAATCATTAAAGTTCTTAAAGTTCATCAAAATAAAGACATAAACTTTACAACAAAAGAGTCCATCTCGAGGTCAGCATCCCTCGATCACGCAGCACCATCTCCCCTTCTACGGCCTCTAGCCAGGGCATTACCTGAAATTTTTGTAATATCATGAGCTAACAACTTAAGCCCAGTGAGAATAATAAGCATAAAAAGTAAAGATATACCACAAACTCGCATTTCGATTTGTGTCCAAATAAACTGACACAATCTTTCCTAGAATTCACCAAAGTCTAGGTAATTCTATTCCATATTCTCCAAATGATGGTACTAATTAGCACACTTAGTCTAACTGTTCATCCATTAGCATGTTATGACCTAAATGAGAAAAATAAATAAACTTTGTATAATTATAACATCTCGATTCTTTATTCCATCTATCATATGCATAAAAGTAATGAGTACATCCCATAGGATACGCATTCGCCATTTATGCATGAAATGAAGGTAATGTGGATTTTCACATTCATCCACCATTCAACCTTATGCATGAAGGTAACGTGGGTATTCACATTCATCCACCATTCCTTATGCATGAAGGTAACGTGGATATTCACATTCATCCACCATTCCTTATATTTTCATCCTCACTTTCTTTCTTTTGTTCACTTTCTTTCAATGATGCGAGATGTTATGGTACAATATATAATAGTGCAAAAAATGTTATGCATATGCTTGCAAAATAGATAAAGTAAAGTGCGAATATTAAAGTAATCGAAACCAACATAAAGTAAAAAACATAAGGTAAAGTACATAAGAATCTCGGACGAACGATATGTCGATCGAACTCCGGTATCAATAATAAAAGTAAAGATCATAACATAACGATTAACCTAAACCTTCAAGGATTCTAAACTTCGAATAATCCGAGGTTCTATCAATCGTTCTTTAAAGTCTTAGATCCTTTAACTTCCAATGATCCGTCTTAAACTCCGAAACTAATCTAACTTAGAATCTTCTAAGATTCGAGGCTTTCATTGAGAAATCCTAAGTTTCTCGATTAAAGGATTAACTTCAAATCCTAAGGCACTATCTCACTCCCTCTAACCTTAGATTGGATTCTAATCTTAGTTTCCGATTCTACAAATCATCGCACTTATTCGCTTTCTATAGTTACTTTAAATTCTAACTATTCTCACCTTTAATAAAAGATGACTTTGCTCCTAAGTTCGAAGGAGCGATCAAGCTAGCGGTTCAAAAACACCTACAATTGAATTATATCATACAATCAATAAATTACCAACTATCGATCAAACAACAACGAAACATACAAAACGACGAAAAACCCAACAAAACCCCACAAGAGGCTCTCGGCCATCACAAGGAAAATGGGCCTCGGGTTTGGTTTTCCGGCTTTTAGGCAATCTAAAAGTGTTTCGAGTTAGTTTTAAGCAAATTCGATATTCTCGATTTCAATGGGTATCGATAATTAGGGTTTTTGAACATTAAGCCCTTTCCCGAATTGAATTTAAATAAACATCAATTCAATAAATTCTAACCCAAAATCAAACCCAAAAGGGTAAATTTCAAACGGGAAGGGTTTCGACTGAAACTCGGTTTTAGGGTTATGGGATAGTTTCCAAAAACACTTAAAACTACTCCCGAGTTTACAAACACCGAGTTCCACAACACAAAATCGAAGGAAATCAAAGAAAACTCCATTAAAACACTATTTGGAGCTTAGGGTTTGAAACTTTACTTATCGAGATCTCCGCAAAACACGAGTGGCAAGTACGAAGGTTAGGTGGAAAAGGATCGTAGGACCGATACCTTTCCAATGGACCCGGAATCAAGTCGATCGGGCAAGAAACGAACAAAATCAAATTTTCTTTCTTCCTCTTTGATGCTCACGGGTGGGTAGGGAAAAGATGGAGGTTTTTTGGTCAATTTTTGGAGTAAGTTGATTTAAAGAAGATGACCAAATAGTATTTTAGATATTTTACAAATTTGGAAATGACGGTTGCGTCATTTTATGACTTCTGGCTTAAAAACGAATCCCGAACATCTCAAACTATCCCAATGGTGATTAATAATTATTAATTGGCCCGTTAATAATTATTAATATCATTAAAACGTATTTAAATAAATAAAGCCATTAAAATGACTTAAAATGAAATAAACTACTAAATTCTAATTTACCGAAAAATAAATAAACTTTAATTACTTAAATTAAAATAAAATAAATAAATTTTTTTTTATCACAAAATAACGGGACGTTACAAAACTAATTTAATATTATCAAAAGGGGGGGGTTTGAGATTTTGAAATAATAAAAGAATTAAAACCTGGCCAGGTAGAAGAAAATCTGTCTGAGAAAGATGACCATGCAGACAAAACCGGTGCTTTTCAAGAAGATCAGATAATATGTCGTGCAATAGACGATGGCCAGAATGCAGGTACCGCACGTCCTTTGAACAATGGAACGATAACATTGCAAGATGACGATACAAATGCTTCCACTTCTCGCGAACGTGACATTGATGCTTGAATTTATTCGAGATGATGAAGAAGAAGAAAAAGAAAAAGAAGAAGAAGAAGAAGAAGAAGAAGAAGAAGCAATGATCAAGAAAGCGAGGATGAAGAATAATACACTTTGTAAATTTATATGATTCATTGTATGTTTTATAATATCGTCATTGTTGTGTTTCATTAAACAATATATATAAATATGTTTTAATCTCCATTAATTTTTTTATATATATATATATATATATATATATATATATATATATATATATATATATATATATATATATATATATATATATATATATATATATATATATATATATAAAATATAGAGGTATAATTACGACCATATGGTCACATTTTGCTTCAAAAATATGACCATCTAGTCATATTTTTGAAGCAAAATGCGACCATATGGTTGAAACTCTGAAAATGTAGACTTAAGTTTTTAAAAATTTGTATTAATTTACGACCATTTGGTCGTAATTTTGTGACAGAAGTAATTCGATTCGAGAAGGTTTCCAACTAAAGACATAATCTCTGTTATAATTTACTTAATTCGATCATCGATAGAAGTATAAATTCTAATTCAACTCTAAATTGGTTGGGAGTTGCCGGAACAACAAGTGTCATTCCTTAGATTCTTGATAACCAAGATACGATCTAATGATTATTTTCCTAATTAATGAATAACCGTAGAATACGATAATAGAATTTAACCCATTAACAACATTAAGAAAAGAATGACTCAATACTAACTAACAAACACGATATGACCGATTCATTTAAGTTAGTCACAATTCCTCATAACATAAACTAAAAAGCTTCCTAATCAATTCATGCTATTTGTCACAAGGATTAGAACAATCAAACAATTACGGATTCAAATGTTCTAATTGACTAATTATCAAACTAAAATATGAACAAAGGATCCTATTTGAACAAACATCATCTTGATAATAGATATGCAAAGAGAAATTGAATTCAGAAAATCAATCAAGAACGAATCTCACGAATTAAAATAAACCAAACTTCGATTTAATCTCTAGTTGGAACGAAGAGTTTAGCTAGACAAAATTACAAAAGAAAATAACTAAGATAGATTCTAAAAAGTGAAAGAGAAGAAGACCTAAAAACTAAAGAAAACTGAAATATATATGCATATTTTGCTCTCGTCGCCGCGGCCATGGTGGAGATTACGGCGCGAATTGGCCTTCTGTCGCCGCGGCCGTGAGTTTCTCGTCGCCACGGCCGCGGTCAAAATATCACAAAAAATCTTCAAATTCAAGTCTTTTCGATTCAGTTGATTCCTATTAACTTGAGACTACCTATTAACAAAAAAAAATCAATTAAAAAACTCTCGGAACTAAGCATTTTAGGGGATAAAACATTTAAAGTACAAACATAAAAATCGAGTTATCAATCGGTGGCTCGGTTGGGAAGGATTTACATCGCCGGCAAAATTTATTCTTTTCTTAGTTGTTTGTTTGGTGGGATTAGATTTCGAAATTGTGTTTCATGTTTAAAGAGGAATTTTTATGTTATGTTATTTGAATATAATCTTTTTAGTTGAATTGTTACTTGAATTCATCGATTTCATTTTGAAATAAGATCGATCGAATCATTAAACTCATTTGATTTGAAAGTTAATGCAAAAGAAAGGAATTTTCAATGTTTTATTTTGCTTTCGTTGTTGTGTATTTCAAATTCCATGTTTTGGGATTTTGGGGATGTTACAACTTAAATTTTGCAAAATTTTTAGTAATATTTATAAAAATATCCACTCTAAAAAAATATTGTAAATATTATAAATTTCGATCGGGAGAATTAGTAATAAACATTGAATTGTATAATTTTACACTAAGTTTATCACCGATTTACACATAAATAACTTATTAACATAGTAAAAACTGCTATATTTACAAATAATTTTAAGTGATGATATAGTTATAAATATAATGAATTATTCTCTTTTATAAATGATTGACATCAAGTCAATAAATTATTGAGTTAATGTAACGTCCCGCTATTTTTGAGGTTTTTTTTAAAAAAAATTTTTAACTAAAATATTTAAGGTTAGTTTAAATTTAGTAATTTCGATATTAGTAGTTAATTTCGTTCGAAAACCTTTTTAATTCCTTTAAATTAGTTTCGGTTGTATTAATAATTATCAACGGACAAATTAATAATTATTAATCACCCTTTTGATTAATTTAAGATCTTCAGGTTTCGTTTTATAACTAAATCATTTAAAAAAACGTAATCGTCATTTTCCTATTTCTTAAAATATCTCATTTACTATTGTAACGCCCTGTTACAAGGTAATTTAAATTTCGGTTAAAATTAATTTTTTAAAATTAATTATTGAGTTTGTAGATTATTGATAAATAATTTATATTTATTACTATAGGCTTTTGGGTGACACTTTATGAAAGGTGTCACATTTGCAAATGGTGAGATATTTTGGAAGACTCTTGTAGGAGATATTTTGGATTTGGAGATAATTGATGATGTGGCAAGATTAGGCCCAAAACCTAATCATAATTAAGGAAAAGAAGAAAAAAATTCCCTCATCCTCTCCCACACCTCATGCCGCCACCCTCAAAGAAGAGAAAGAAATTTTCCGCCTCGATTTCGTTTTGTTCTTCGATTGATCGTGATTCGAGTTTTGAATTCAATTGGGAATCAATTTTGGACACAAAGGTAACGAAAACCCTCTTCCTCTTTTTCTTCTTGTTGCCGTGAGCCTAGGGTTAGGAATTGATGAGTTTTCATCAATTTTGTTAAATTAGGAGATCGTTGGAATCACAAGGAATCGAGGAGGGAAAATCAGAAGCTTTTTTCGCGAAATTCGCTTAGCGGGTAAGTATTCATGATTGATTTATCAATCATTAAAATTCTGAAATTTTATCATTTATTTTTCCATGAATACCAAGAACCCTAACCCTTGATCCAACCTCCATAATTTTCAATTTTCCAAACCTTGGCCAAACACCCAATCGATTTTGATTACCGATCCTATTACCTAGAACCATCAAGATCGATCACCATAGCCACCGGACCACAACTCGAAGGCCATGACCAGCCGCGCCCCACACACCACCCACGCCCCCAACTATAGCCCAATTCTCTTCGTCATTTGTTTTCCGTTCTTTGATCCATCGAACCCTAAACCTTTTGATTAATTTTAGGATATTTTAATTTGTATTTTAAGTATTTTAGGACCTTCGTTTCAGGTCTGATTCGTCAAGGGAAGTAACGTTAATTTTTGGACTTAAGCGATATCGAGGTGAGTTAACGGTTTATTTGTTGATGGGGTTTTAGAGAAATCTAAGGCTCTTACCGTAGATTGTATGATTCAATATATTTAAATATAATAATCTGGAGTTTTAGGAAGTGATTGCATGTTGGAAACACCGAAAAATCACTTGGTGAAACAATTTTTCGATTAGAACTAGTTTAGTCGTTTTTCGGCAGTTTTTGATGTTTTTCGATTCCATTTGATTCTGATTAATTTGGGAGTTAATTCTGGAATATTATGGAGTATTTTATGATAATTTGGTATGAGATTTGTGTTGAGGATGATTAAGATCGAATTGTTAGTTTTGACGGTTTTCGGCAGTTTTATCGTATTGATGTACTTGCATGCTTTATTTAGATTCATTGAGCAGCTGTATTTTAATTGTGTTTTCTGATTGTGAATGAACATTACCAAGAGGATAATGTAAAGAGATTGTGGAATGATGGCTTGACAGGTGTGTTAAACTAGTATGAGGCTACGAGCTCATACTTAGTAAAAATAAATAGTTATGAAAGTGAGCTCATAACGACTAATGGACGTCGCTCGTATGAATGATCCATTAGGGGATTAGTTATGGTTACGACTATAACTAAGTGCCTAAGAAAGGTTTGTAGTCCCGAGATACCACCTTCTTAGTGGATGGTATGAATGATTGGTTGATTATGTTTGTTTGTTAATTTAGAGTTTGCTTGAGTTTCAGATTGGGATATGAATTGGGAGGATTATTATTGAATATTGTTCTTGGATATGGAGTTAGTTAATAATTGTCTATTCATGTAAAGAGATTGAATGTGAGGTTTTAGTGACGTTGTGTGAAAGAGACATTGGAGAGTGTTGAGTATTGGAACTCGGTATAACTTGTTAGAGATTATTTAAAACTTTACCTTCACTTAGATTGTTTTCTCACTGCCTTTAGCCTCATAGTGCTATCTGTTGTTTTTTTTTTTCAGGTAACAATGGACCGAAAGGTGGCGGTTGATGAAGTGGTAGAGATGAGGGTTCGTGCATGTCGGCGCCTTTTTATTTATTCATTATTATTATTGAATAAAACACATATTTTATTTGGGTCTTTATTTGATGACTTGCCTTCAGTTGATTTATTCTAGCACGATTTGTTGTGCCATACATCATTTCTAGTGCTCTCCAGACTTCTCGTGATGTTTTGTAGGTAACAATCTCACTTGTTATGGTTTGAGTCATGAAGGCATAGAGCCAGCCAAGGAGGGACTGATCTGTGGTCACCCAAGTATCAAAATCAGGATTGGCTTGAAGCTCTGCTCCTGTTGTATTGCTTCCAGAAGGCAAAAATTCAGAGGGTTGTGCATTGGACCCTAGGATGTGTCCATGAAGTCTTTGTCCTTGAAGGATGGCCAGCAACATTTGTTTCCATAGGATGTAATTTCTTTCATCCAGTTTCATAGTGAGGGCACTGCTCAGTGGGTGGCCAAATGAAAATGAGTTGTTGGCATTGGTGGTGGCAGATGGAAGTGTGGTGGTTTGGGAAATGGAATTGGTTTGTGATGAGGTTGTGTTACTTTCAATTGTCATTTTCTTCAAATGGCGTTTGCCGTAACAAGCTCTGATACCAAGTTTGATTTTAAGGAAAAGTGATAACTCTACAAAATAGAGTTATTTGGTCCTATTTTAATGCCTAAGTGATAATTATTTGATTGAACTTTGCTCATATTTTGTGCACTTTGAACTCATTTAGAATCATTCTTTATTAAAGCTTATTTTAGGAAAAACTCGGGTTTTTAGCACTTTAAAATATATTTAGGATTGTTCTTGGCTTTTGGTATTTAATTTTGTTAATTTGAATGAAAGAGAGTCCTAAAAGAATTGTAAATTTCTTGCAGGAACAAAGAAAAAAACGCAGATTTTACCTCATTTGGGTCTCCCAATAATCTACGTAAATAAAAGTCAGATTTTGTACAACAATTTATGGAGGTAATGGCTCTGCCCCACGAGGATTTATTGGAACATATATCTGATAAATAGAAAAGCAAATAAAAAAAGCATGAGCATCTAAAAATTTAATATGAATGGTATCTTTTGCATACATGGAATCAAATAACCATTATTTGTAAAATACCCAAATAGGAAAAGTTGAAAATTTTGAAACAAAACCATCCCCAATTGAAAATATTCTCATCAATCTTTCCACTATTACACAAATACAACACAAAGTAACAACAAAATCATCAATAGAATCCCAAATTCGATTTTTTTTTTTGAAAATTTGACAGCTTATAAAACATGCATTTGATGGCTAACTTTGCTACAGGATAATCATCTCTCAATAAACAAAATTCTATGGCAAAACATGTAACCTATAAAATAAATTCGAACAATTAAGAAAGGAAAAAGAAACTAACCTTGATCCCGACATCATATAACTTCAATCAATCGAGATGCACTGCAATCAGGGTACTCAATACCGACGAAAGAATCGAAATATCGCTCGACATCTCGCTAATATGGAGTGTCGACTTCTCACTCGAGGGTAACTTCATTCTTCTCCTTGGTCGTTGGAAAATTGCCATATGTCGTCAAAAGTATTCTTTCGACCGAAATGTCGCCGGAAAGTCGCCCGTGATGTGTCAGGCGTGAGATACTCAGCCTCAAATCTTCCAACTCTCTCTCGAAATATTGCTCAGTTTCGTTGAGTCGTTCGAAATCTCGTCCGTGTCGCTCAAAATTTCGATCAATCTATCTAAGGTTACAAGAAAATGGAAGAAGTGTGGGGAAATATGAACTTTCTTTTACAAAGATTCTTATGCCTATCCATGAAAAATTACATTGAAATTCAGTAATCAAAATGAAATTTTGGAGATTAGATTGAGAGGAAGGTCTTGGATCATGAAAATTTTGGGAAGCTTTTGTTAATTTTGTGTTATGTGTTGGAGATGAAGAACAAAAAGAATTTATTGCTAGAGAGAGAGTCTGAAAACGCTTGGTGATGATGAACAGAGAAAAAAAATTATTGTGAGTCATGGGTGGGCAGTTGTTTAGGGATTTTGGAGGGGGAAATGGAAAGCCACCGACAAAGAAAAAAAATTTAACGTTAATAAATTATTATAGGTCATGGGTGGGCAGTTGTTTAGGGATTTTAGTAAAAAAAATAATTTATTTCTATTTATTATACTGTTAATCATTTATATAAATATATTAAACTTGATTATTAATTACATTTATATATAATATCTACATTTTTATATAATAATAAATAGATAAATTAATCTTCCAACGATACACTGTTTCATTATTTTTGATTGATTATGGCTTAATTAAATTATTGTGAAAGTTTCATTCATTAAGTCTAAAAATTAATCTATGTTTCCATCGTTTACATGATTTTTCCGGGAATGTCTTTCGACATCGATATTTCCGTTAATTTGAACCTCGACATTTCCGTCAACATCGACATTTAACTCCTTGACTGCAATACAACAATAATTTTTCAAATTTACAATAACATAAGAAATAATCATAATACACTCAAATCCCTAAACTCCTAAATCATAATTGACACAACACAAACTAACAATAAAAACCTTAATAAATTCAGAAAATCACAAAGGAAAATTATTTTAAAAAAGCCATAACTCTGAAATCATTAAAAAAGCCCTAAACTCTTAAATCACTAAAATTCCCCAATTGAAAAAATTCAACCCAAATTGTACAATTACTCATCAATAGTTCCAATTTTTCACAAAAAAAAAAAAAATACAAACTAACAATAATAACATCAATGAAATCATAAAATGACAAAAAGAAAAAAGAAAAAAAGCCCTAAACTCTTAAATCACTCAAATCTCAATATATTTTGATAAAAAAAGCATGGAAACATACCTAATAGGGCCGATAATGATAACCATGGAGTTTGAACGGAGAAAAATGGCCCAAAAAATGAAAATGCAAATTTAAAAAAAAAAAAAGGTTTTTGGACCTTTTTTCGCAGCCACCGAGAGGAAGATGGAGATGAAAGAAGAATAAATGAAAGAATGGGGGAGGGGGCCATTCTGTAGGTGTTTTTTTGTTGTTGGCATTATTAACGCCATGTTTGGTCGGTAATGCCTCATGTCGGCGTCGGCAATGTGTTGGGAAAATTCACCTTCCCACATTCACCGTTAGGAATAAAATAGATAAACGAGAAATTAAAGAATAAAACACAATCAGAGAGACATAAGAATTTATACTGGTTCACCCAAATTGGCTACGTCCAGTTGCCACCGCTGCAGAATTCACTATGATGATTCAGAGTTACAATAGAGAAATATTCTCAATACACTAAACCGTGTATTAACCGCTCAAAAGCCCTCTACAATATTTCTCACTCAAACTCTCACCCTCAGTGCCGCTCAAGAATCATGAAAGCCAAAAACTCACATTTTTCTTCTTCCGTTTTCTTCTATTCGTCTGCTCACAAAAATAGTCAACAAAAGCTGCTGCCTACAATTTATCTCTAGGTTAAAGACAAAAACAAAGAGTAATGGGCTTTGGCTTGATTTGTCTTCACCAAAAAAACCCAACAAATTCCACCTTGAAGACAACATCAAAACACCATGTCTTCACTGCAGCGGTAGCGACTCCTTCAATTCCACCTTAGCAAGATAGAATAAACCATAGCAACTGCTACAAGCATTGTCTTCACCGACAATTATAGTTCTCAAATTTGAGAGCTATCCTACTCCACCATATAAGTAGACCACTTGAAATATCACCTTTCAAGATTTCCCTTTTTCCGGCACATGTCGATAAAACTTGCTGAAATTATGGTGCAACTTCCACCTACTTGGCTTCCCCGGAAGTTCTTCAGCCATCAACATCATTCCACACGCCTTGCATAACTACCAAGTCAATGCCCATGTGCATCCGCTAACAACACATCCTCTATCATGGTAAAGCGGTCATACCATGAGGATGAATTTACTCTTTCTTCAAACAAATTCGTCGTCTCCCTTTACAAGAGAGACAATGTTAGCTTCCAACCCAGAACCCTTTGCCGAACCAGCTCTGTTTGGACAATCTCTTTTCAGGTGACCAGATAATCCACATTCCCAGCAGCCTTTCTTTTGTATGAAATTATTCTTCTTCCCATTGCCAACTACCAACATAGAGTTGTTATGTGAATCGCGCCCTTCACTCTTCAACCTCCTCTCATCTGATAAGAGTTTACTTGTAGTTTCGGCAAAATCTAAAGAATCCTTTCCATACATTAGAACCGTCTTCATGTGCTCATAAGAAGTTGGAAGAGACAAGATGAGCCTAAGTGCCTTATCCTCTTCATCTACATCCACTTCGATTGCTTCTAGTTCTGAAACGATACCATTGAGAACACTCAAGTGATCTGAGATTTTTGTACCTTCATCCATTCGCATTGTATGAAACCGCTCCTTCAGATACAACCGATTTGAGATACCCTTAGCTTGATATAAGGCTTCAAGTTTCTCCCAAAGTTCTTTGGCTGTCAAAATTCCATGCACATTTGCAAGAACATTTTTAGCCAAACATAATCTTATTGCGCTCGCCACCCTCAAATCCATCTCCTCCCAATCTTCATCATTCGAACTGGACTTCTTAGCACCTCCACTAGAACCACTACCATCTGATTTTGTTGAATCACCATCATCGCTTGACTGATTGAGAGCACCACAGCTCGGTCTTCCTTTCAAAGCCTTGTGTAACCCAGATTGTATCAATACATCCCTGACTTGCACTTGCCACAAGCCAAAATTGATCATCCCATCAAATTTCTCCACATCAAACTTCACCAGACTCATAAAGTTTGACATACCTGCTTTTCACTCCTAACTTGAATTTGCGGACAATTCTAACCTAAAGCTCTGATACCAGTTGTTGGGAAAATTCACCTTCCCACATTCACCGTTAGGAATAAAATAGATAAACGAGAAATTAAAGAATAAAACACAATCAGAGAGACACAAGAATTTATACTGGTTCACCCAAATTGGCTACGTCCAGTTGCCACCGCTGCGGAATTCACTATGATGATTCAGAGTTACAATAGAGAAATATTTTTTTTTTTTTGCAAAAGCACAATAGAGAAATATTCTCAATACACTAAACCGTGTATTAACCGCTCAAAAGCCCTCTACAATATTTCTCACTCAAACTCTCACCCTCACTGCCGCTCAAGAATCATGAAAGCCAGAAACTCACATTTTTCTTCTTTCGTTTTCTTCTATTCGGCTGCTCACAAAAATAGTCAACAAAAGCTGCTGCCTACAATTTATCTCTAGGTTAAAGACAAAAACAAAGAGTAATGGGCTTGGGCTTGATTTGTCTTCACCAAAAAAACCCAACACAATGCCACGTACAACTAACTAACACGTGCGTTTTGGTTAGTTGTACATTACCCACACCACGTCGGTAATGTAAGTAAGTATTACCGACGTCACTTCACGTCAGTAATGCCTTTAGTAAATACTATGCCATCACATCACCGATGTGGCGTCGATGATGGGACACTTCTACAGACACAAAAAGTCACATCGGCAATACCGGTGTCGATAGAACTAATTAATGTTGTAGTGATTGGTCTTTTTTATATTGCTTCCGTTATCTCTACCACTCTTATCTCTTTATTATATTTTAATCAGTGTATTTGTCTTTGGTTTGTCCAAAACAGGGGGGAGAATTTTTGTTGTCATTTGAAAATATTTGTTTTGTTATCTCCCATTTAAGGGGAGTTTTATTTTGGGGAGATTTCTTCTATGGGTTTCAAATGATTGTATTAAAATAAGTTTTATGTCAAATCAAAGCCATAGGGGGAGTTTGTTGAAATATTTGTTTTATATTTAATATTTATTTTGGCATTTTATTTGATAATTTCTCTCTCACTCTTTCATTAGCTTATTGTGCTTATTATATCATTTATGTGAGAGTTTATTCTGTAAGGATTATTATTCCAAAACTTTAGTTGAAATACCAAACTTTTGATCATTTCTCTCTCACTCTTTCATTAGCTTATTGTGCTTATTATATCATTTATGTGAGAGTTTATTTTGTAAGGATTATTATTACAAAACTTTATATTGTAATTGCTTGGGGGGTGTTTTTTATTATTCGGGAGGAAGAAGTCAATTTGCTCACACATAAATGAAGGGAGTTCCTTGATCCAAATCCGCAAGGGGAGCTTGTGGTGATCGAAATAAGAACATGAGAATCTTGATTCAAATCTTCACAAGGGGAGCTTGTGATCGAATCCATTGGAACGTACTTTTGCAAGGAGCATCACGAAGAAATTAGAAAAGGGAGTTTTCGTAATTTTTTGTCTTATGTTTTAAATTTCTTGTTGAAAAGTGACTAACTAGTGGGTTTTTTCTGGGCGAAGCCTTGTGAGTTTTTACTAGTTGGAGGTTTCTCACATCTCATTTTCATTGTCGATCTCTTCCTTACTCACTGTTTGTTTAAAATTCTGTTTACTGCCTTATGTCAAGCATTCCCACCCAGTTGCAACGTTGAAATCCGTGGGCTATAAATCAATATTGTAAATTGGAATTATATGATTGTCTTAAGTTTCTTAATAATCTAAATTAATCTAAATTAAAGTGAGAATTGGGTCTAACGATTCCAAATGATTAAACTTGCCTCAACTTAATATTATTTGAATCAAAATAATGCTAATTGATTTTTTTTACATGAAAATCTTGGGCATTATAGAAACAGAGAGATTCAAGCTTCTTCCGTACCTTCAAAATGGTGTCTTCCTCACTAAACTGCTTTAGCATATTATCTTACTGATTCAAGATATTTGAGCTATAAGGCATTTCAAGAACTAGATATTGGACTTCTTTGGCTACCTTCTTTTGTACAAGAATGACTCACATCTTCTTTCTTTACAAGGTGAAATCTCTACAACCATTTAACTTTTCGATTTCAAATCGAAAAGCTCCCATATCTCATTGTACTTAATCCAAAATTTGATTTCAGCTTATATAGATCCTTCAAATAAAAAAGAGGCTCAAATACCACTTATTATAATTTAATCTTCAAACAATGTATTTCCCCTGCCTTAGTAATTTTGGGAATAGTGGTCAAGTATCAATTAACTTCGAGTTGTAACAAGCTTATACAATAGAAAAATAAAACAATTCAAGTTGGGAATAGTCGTCCATAATAATTCAAGTTCTTTCCAAATAATTAGTACTATTGGTTTACCATTAATATATAGAATTATAAATACTCAAAAAGAGGCCAATTAGAATTAGAAAATGTTTAAATATATCGCTAATCTCAATACTAATATTGTTTAATAGAAATTTAGTCCAAAATCATGAAAAATTAATAGAAAAAGAGAAAACGTGAATTTCTTCATGGTCGAAATTTTTTTTAAGAAAAGAGAAATCACAATCGTTAGGTAAAAATAAAGGGGTACATTTAGATATACATAATTCACCGACAACTTGCTAATTGGTGGAAAATAAACTTGTAATTTGGCTTCGATCATGACTTTACATATTCAACTTCTTCATAAATTCATTCACAACCTCTTTTGAGCATTTCTGTTATCTTTAAGCAAGTGTTTTGTAATTCACCTTCCAAAAAGTAAGGGGAGAATTAAATGATCAAATCAAAGGTATGTTCAAATTAATGGTGATATATTCTCCCCATATCTCTTACAATCCTATATTTCTCTAGTATTTAATTATGGGCCAGAGATTACCTCAAGGGGTAGCAAATTCCAAGCGATTTTTTTTTTAAATAGTTATGAATTTTATTACATATCGTTAAAGGGGAGAACCCTTTATTTCCCAGATGACAAACGTGGATGATAGAAAATTCTAATCCAATTTAATTTGACTAAGGTCAATTTGACTTGACTATGGTTCATAGGAACTAAAATGTCTTTTCCTCCACCTATGAGTATAAATCATATAAAAAAGGGCATGTTAATTTCGGGTGTTTTTTTTTACAGTGTAAGGGTGAAAACGATAAATGGAGAGTGCATGTATGTAAATTATGTACATACCGTATTTTGTCCAGACCAAATTTATTTAACAATTCAATAATCTAAAAATAATAATAATAATAATCAAATGAAGAAAATTGGATTTTGATTTGGTTTTAAAAGATAAAGAAAATATATATTGGCTTTAAATTTTAAAGATAAATTGATGTTTAATTTAATAAAAAGTTTAATTGAATTTATGAATATAAATAATTGTGTTTAAGAGAAGTTGGTAATTATCAAAGATAGTAATTTGGAATAGATCAAGATAAATTCTAAGAGATTTAATTGGAGATAATTCGTTTGAAAATAATTTGATTTATCTTTAGAGATTATCTTATATTATTTTATTAATCTTATAGAGGATGATTTCCGCTACCGTCAATCATGTACGTTTCACGTGTTATCGTCTTCCCCGCTCTTTGAATGCCTGCAAAACACAGGTGAGAAGATGCTAGTGTGGTGCCTGCCAAACCGTCTCCGATGATCAAGTCAGTAAATTTGGAGGCTAGATAATATGAAAAATAGTATAGTTTCTCAGATGAATTATGCGATACTCGTTTTCTAGGTTTGATGTACCTTTTATAGCCAAGTTCGTTGGCTACTTTCCGGTGGGCTTCCATCATATCTAGAGAATAAGATATATTCAAGATAATATATTTTCCATGGTATTTTAGGAAGGTTATCTCATATGGAATGTTTCTTATTTGGACATCAACCAATTTGACCACCTTTAGAAGTTTGAGTTAGACTTGAATCAACTTGGACGTGCAGTCTAGTCTTTGATGGCCACTTCGTGGATCTTCATTTGGGTCACGCGTGTTTGCCAAGATGGGTCTGTTATGGTTAATTGAGCTAATCATTGAGCTAATGGCTAAGCTAAAACTAATTGCTGATTAGTAAGAAATTAATAAAGTTTGTTATAAACCAACTTGGTTAGCTGGCATTAGGTCTTCTTTGTGTAACAGATTTAGAGTAGCTTTAAAAGTATAAAAGAAACTACTTTGGCGATGGACTGTACGAAAGCTTGCAATTTCAGAAATACATTCATAGAAAAACTTCTTCTTCATCTTGTTCATATAGTCTGCAATTTTCTATTCTCCATTGTTCTTGTAATTTCCTTTAAGCTTTCTTGTTTGTGGTTAAAGTTCACTTCAAAATTGGTATCAGAACTTAGGCGAAATCATCAACTCAAGAAAGGCAAAGGTCTTGTATCAATGGTGGGCATGAAGTTCGATGTAGAGAAGTTCAATGGAACAGGGTATTTTGGGATCTAGAAAAAGAAAATCCTAGCCTTGCTAACTCAACAGAAAGTGAAGAAAGGGATTCAAGATCCAAAGCTGCTTCCAGAAACGATGAAACCTAAAGAGAAAGAAAGCTTAGAAGACACTGCATTTAGCATTTTGATCCTGAATCTAAGTGATAGTGTGCTTCAAATGGTAGATGAAGAAACTACAACATTTGGCTTGTGGCACAAACTGGAATCACAGTACGCAATTAAAGATATGTCAAATACGATTTTGATGAAAGAGGGGATGTTCACTTTTAAGATGGATTCATCAAGATCACTGAATGAAAATCTTGTTGAATTCAAGAAAATTACAAGAAATTACATCAGCACTGGAGAGAAATTAAGTGAACAAAGTGAGGCAATCATCCTCCTTAATTCACTACCTGATGCCTACAAAAAAGTGAAAGCAGGGATGAAGTACAATGGAAAGGAGTCGATCACTGTCAATGCAGTTCTTGCAGCTGCAAGAACCAAGGAACTAGACATTCAATCCCAGAAAAAAGAAAGGCATAGTTGCAGATGGGCTGTTTGTGAAATACTAAAGCAAGAATCAAAATCAAAATGGGAAAAATGCAAAGAATGACAAAAAATGAACAAGTCAAAATGGAAGTGTTTTATCTGCCACAAAGAAGGACATTTCAAGAAGGATTGCCCTGAGAAGAAATGGAATGATAAAGAGAAGACAAGGGAGGCCAAGACAGATCAAGATCCTAAAGAAGACATGGTAAACTACTCTGAAGTTCTTGCAGCCTCCGACAGCCAAGGAGACTTCAAAGAAAATGCAGGCAATGTATGGATCTTGGATTCTGGTTGTACATACCACATATCACCATCAAGATCCTGGTTCAGAAATTACAAGACTTGGAATGATGGATTAGTGTATATGGGTAATAATGCCATATGCAATGTCAGTGGAATAGGGTCAATAGACGTGAGATTTGAGGATGGCTCTATAACAACACTAGAAGATGTGAGGTATGTGCCAAACTTGAAAAGAAATTTGATTTCTCTAGGTGTTCTTGATTCCCTTGGTTATGAATATTCTGCTGTGGGAGGAATAATTGAAATAAAAAGAAACAACAAAGTCATCCTAAAAGGGGAGAAGAAAAATGGCTTGTATCATATACAAGGGGTGTTAGATTCTAGAACCGCCCTTGTTTCAGAGTCTAAAGGAAAAGACAAGAAGGATGGAAGTCTATGGCACAAACATGTGAGTGAAAGGGGCATGCTTGAATTGATAAAGCAGGGACTGCTACCTGAAGGTATAAAAGGAACAATGGGCTTATGTGAACATTGTGTGTTTGGGAAATCAAAGAGATTTAGCTTTCAAAAGGGCAAACATGTGACCAAAGGGATCCTAGACTATGTGCATTCGGATCTATGGGGACCAGTAAAGACACCATCCATTGGTGGAATTAGGTACTTCATGTCTTTTGTAGATGACCACTCTAGAAAGACATGAATTTACTTCTTGAAAACTAAAGATCAAGCCATTGAAATGTTCAAACTATGGAAGGCTCAAATGGAGAAGCAAACTGGCAGACATTTGAAGTATTTGAGAACTGACAATGGGCTTGAGTTCTGTGGTGAAGAATTTTACAATTTCTGTCAAAAGGAAGGAATCATAAGGCATAAAATAGTGAGGTACACTCCTCAACAAAATGGAGTTGCTGAACGCTTGAATAGAACCATAATGGAGAGGCTAAGATGCCTACTGTCAGATGCAAGGGTCCGTGAGCAGTTTGGACAGAAGCAGCATCCACTGCTGTGTACACAATAAATAGATGTCTCAGCACAACTATTGATCTCCAAACACCTGAGTTTAAATGGTCTAAACAACCCCCCTGACCTATCTAATCTCAAAGTTTTTGGCTGCATAGCATATGTACACTTAAATCAGGGCAAGTTAGAGCCAAGAGCAGTGAAGGGAATGTTCCTTGGCTATCCTGAGGGAGTGAAGGGCTACAAGGTCTAGTATCCAATTGAAGGGAAAAACATCACAAGTAGAGATGTCACCTTTAAGGAAGATCAAATGTATTATTGTATCACTAATGACCTATGGAGCAGACGAGGAAAATAGAAGGAAGTGAGCTCAATTGAGGTGGAGCCAAATACACCTTTGAATGAAGAGCTTCCACTTCCTGATCCATTTGGAGACCCTGATGAAGAGCAGCTATCAGAAGAGCAAGAAATGTCTGAGCTACACTTAGACCTGTCTGAGTACACATTGTCAAGAGACAGGGAAAAAAGAGAAATTAGAAAGCCTCCAAGGTATGCTGAAGCTGATATAATTGTTTTTGCCTTGAACACAATGACAGTAGAAGCTGGAATAGAACCTCAGTCTTATCATAAAGCAGTAAAGTGTGCAAAGTCTGATAGATGGAAGGAAGCAATGTCAGAGGAAATGGCCTCTTTGAACAAGAATCAAACCTGGATACTTGTTCCAAGGCCAACAGACAGGAGAACCATCTCATCTAAATGGATTTACAAGATGAAAGAAGAAATTGAAGGGATTCAAAAGCCTAGATATAAGGAAAGATTGGTGGCCAAGGGGTATTCTCAAAAGGAGGGTATTGATTATAATGAGGTGTTTTCACCAGTTGTAAAGCACACATCCATCAGATTTCTACAAGCAATCACAGCATAGTTGGATCTAGAGTTAGATCAACTTGATGTCAAAACATCATTTCTCCATAGAACACTGACAGACACTATCTTTATGGAGCAACCAATGGGACACTTGATAGAAGAAAAGGAAGATCATGTCTGCTTGCTAAAGAAATCACTCTATGGACTCAAGCAATCTCCTAGATGCTGGTACCAATGGTTTGATGAATACATTGTGAGAATTGGGTTCACAAGAAGCAATTATAACAGTTGTGTGTACATTAGAACTTCAAAGGGCAAAGACACTGTCTATCTCTTACTTTATGTAGATGACATGCTTCTTACTGGCAAAGAGAGAGAATAATTGATGGTGATTAAACAACTTCTCAAGTCAGAATTTGACATGACAGAACTGGGTAGTGCAAAAAAGATTCTGAGAATGGAGATTTCTAGAAATAGATCAAAGGGAGAAATCTATTTGAGCCAGAAAGCATACACTCAGAAAATACTAGATGGGTTTAAAATGATGGATGCTAAGGCTGTTTCAGTTCCCTTGGCACCACACTTTAAACTATCAGCAGAAGAATCACCAAAGGAAGATGATGTTGATCAGCTGGAATACATGAAAACAGTGCCCTATTCCAATGCAGTTGGTAGTTTAATGTACCTAATGATGTGTACAAGGCCTGATTTAGCACATAGTGCAAGCCTTGTTAGTAGGTACATGGCATGCCCTGGTAAGAAACATTGGGAAGCAATGAAATGGATTTTGAGATATTTAAAAGGGACAATCAACACCTGTCTTATGTTAAAAAAGAATGATATTGATGCTTCAGGATTGCTGGGATATGTGTATTCAGACTATGCAGCGGATATTGGCAAAAGGAGGTCTTTATCAAGCTATCTGTTCTTGTTTGATGAAGGAGCAATAAGTTGGAAAGCTAATATGCAAACAGTGGTTGCATTGTCAACAATATAGGTAGAGTTCATTGCATTGATAGAAGCTGTAAAAGAAGGCATATGGCTCAGAGGATTAGCAGAAGACTTTGGCTTTGTTCAGGATACTGTTGAAGTGCTATGTGACAATAAAAGTGCTATATATTTGTCAAGGAATCAATAATTTCATACGAGAACAAAGCATATTGATGTCAAGCTGAATTTCATTAGAGAAATCACTGATAAAGGGCATGATTAAAGTCTCTAAGGTTCACACTTCTGAAAATGCTTCTGATATGCTCACAAAGTCAGTCGCAGCAAATAAGCTACAACATTGTATGAGGCTTGTTCATATGAAAGAGGAGGTTGAATTGCAAGGGTAAAAGAAGAAATGGTTTAGCTCAAGGTGGAGTTTTGTTATGGTTAATTGAGCTAATCATTGAGCTAATGGCTAAGCTAAAACTAATTACGGATTAGTTAGAAATTAATAAAGTTTGTTATAAACCAACTTGGTTAGCTGGCATTAGGTCTTCTTTGTGTAACAGATTTAGAGTAGCTTTAAAAGTGTAAAAGAAACTACTTTGGCGATGGACTGTACGAAAGCTTGTAATTTCAGAAATACATTCATAAAAAAACTTCTTCTTCATCTTGTTCATATAGTCTACAATTTTCTATTCTCCATTGTGTAGACATCAATTTTGTCCGATATAATTTAAAAAGAACTAACAATTTTCGTTGATATAATTTTTAATTTTTAGTTTTGTTATTGAAATAATAAAAATAGGAATTTTAAATTAATATCATTTTAAAGTGTGTAAATTTGATAAAAGTGGAATTCTAAATTTTAAATATGGAAGAGAATAGTTTGGAAATTAAATAGGAAGATAATTATAAAATTGAGATGAGATAGAGATTAATTCAATTTGAAAATAAGATATTGATAATATTCTGTAGATAATTGAAACTTAAAACGAGATATAATATGATATTTGATATTGTATATTTTGTATTTATCTTTATCTCAATCTTATTTCAAATCAAATCTTCATATTGGCTATAAATAGAACCCCACCCCAAGGCTCAAAACACAATTCTAATTCACGGTGGAATCTCTTCCTCATTCTCATTATTGCAATCTTATCACTCGTTCATACCTACGGCCAAAACCTTAATTGGCAATTCCAATAAACCCTTTAGCCCAAAAAAATTCTCATCCACCGCCAATCATCCTTTCCTAACTTGAATTTGATCAAAGAAGAGAAGCAAATCATATTCAATTTCGTGGACCAAATTCGTTTTGGGGATTTGAAGCAAAATTTCCGTCTTCGTGAAAAAGTGGATATTTTCCTTTGGTAAGATACGAGACTCTTTTATTAATATAGAATATAGTTTTCATGACTAATTGCTTGATTTATTTTGTCATGCATTTATTGATGATTTTGTCTTTTTATAATGAGTTATGATTTCCTTTTGTTTAGATATTAAGTTTTAAAATCTATTGCTATCAATTAACTTTATTTCTGTTTTATTACTTTTCCTTTATTTTATTTTTATCATGCATGTTTTGATTGTCATTTTTCAAAACCAACATGTTATTAATAATTTATCATATAAAATTTTATACATTCGGAGATACATGTATGTGTTTAATTTTATTTATTTTATATCTAATTCCATATTGGCATAGTAATTGTACTGATTCTTATTATTATTTTTTTAGTTTTAAATTCAATAACTTAATTTATATGAAATTTATTATCTATGAGCATGTTGTATGTTTTTATATTTGAGACCTCTATTATAAATCAAAATAATTTTAAGAGAATTAGAATGCTAATTTTCCATATTTTTTTTTACAAATTAATATTTTAAAATTTGTTAGAATGCTAACCTTTTTTATTAAAATGGCTTTTTCTTTCCAAATTATGAAATTTTCTCGAATTGATTAATAGAAAAATATAATTACTTCCAAAATTTACTACTAAAGTCTATAATAATGATGATTTGTTTTAAGATTTTTAAAATAAATAAACGTTTTTTTTTTAAAACCTTCCGACGATGGAAATTTAAGAGAATTAGAATGCTAAATCTCTTAGAACTCTTGAGGAAGAGGAATTTAATTTCGAATGTTGAAGTTAAATTCCAAAAAAAATAAAAAATAAAACTTTTACTAATGACCTCGCGTCACTCATAATTATTTAATCATATCTCTATTCTTAGAGATATTGATTAATAAACATGGGACATTTAAAAATAACCAAAATATTTTTGTTTTAAAATCAAAGTTTAGTTAATACAATAAATAATAAAAAACAACAATCGTTTTCAAAACGAACATAATAGGGTGCTAATACCTTCCCCATGTGTGAATGAACCCCCGAACCCGTTTTCAAAGTTAGTAGACCATCCTTATTTTCATGACTAGGTGACTAATCACACCATAATTTTTAAAACCAATGATTAGTGGCGACTCTTTATTTTTACGCGTCGCGGGTAGGTAGCGACAGCATGGCGACTCCGCTGGGGACCAATTAAGAGGGTCTTGTTGTTTTGTTTTTGTATTAATTATTGCCTTATATTTTACTGATTGTTTGTCTGTGATAATTTGCATGTTCACACATAAACACAAGCCTCAAACCCGGGCTTTACCTTATAGATCTAGCCGAGGCGAGTACTGTCGACCTTCGTGGAGCTATGGCTCCCGTGTAGGCACATGAAAGCTCTCACCCAAGTCAACTCGGCCAGAATGCTGGACGAGGTTTCTTTGTTATAACAATTCAATCTTGTCAGAATGTTGATCAAGAACATTGTTATAATAAACGACTTGGTAGCCTCATGATCATTTAGATAGAACTTCAAACCTCACATTTACCTCGCATGTTGTGTGCCAATTTCATCATATTGTGATTTAAGTTAATACCTCATTTTGGGCATACATACCACATTTTTTTTTTTAAAAAAAAATTACTTTTACACATCACATAATAAAAAATAGAAGGATATTCAACCATTATATGAAAATTGTATAACAGGATTGTAAGCATGTCTAAAAAGGAGCAGTCAGTAGAGATCGATGAGCAGAGCACAGTTCGCTCGTGGTCTAAGCAGATTATGGAGACTCATGGAATTCCCACTGCAGTGAAAATTAAATCTCCTTTGACATCGGGAAATATTTTTAATAGTAATATTACTGGAGGCAAAGACTTGTGGGAAATTTGGAAAGAATTTTCAGGGGTACAAAGATCAGAATTCACTAGGAGGTATGGAAGAATAGCAGTGCTTTTAGATGTTCCAGTCAATGTGCACGCTTTGAGGGCTGCTATAGAGTTTTGGGATCCGACATCGAGATGCTTCTCGTTCAATAAAATGGAGTTGACACCTACTATCGAAGAGTATGAGGAGATGTTGAAACCTCCTATACAAGCTGAGGGTAAAGTCTACTACTACAACAAGAAATTGACAGGAAGAAAAGTCTTATCACAAATTTTAGAAGAGGATAAATCAGATATGGATAAGATCATTAAAGACAAAGGGAAAGGAGAAGGGGTCGCGGTAGATTATCTCATCAAGCTAATTAAACGAGATTTGAGAGGTGATAAGGCATTGACTTTGTTTGCTTTGTGTATTTACGGCGTGGTACTATTTCCAAGTATTAAAGGGTATGTTGATATCAAAGTAGCCAAACTATTCTCACAGATCCAGTTTGGATGCAATCCAATTCCCCCGATTCTAGCAGAAACCATCCGTTCACTCGATTTTTGTAGGATTCAAGGAAATGGTCAGTTCATCGGTTGTGCATCTTTACTTTTTGTTTGGCTACAGAGTCATTTCAAATGTACTGTGGGGTCTCAAATTCCCCAAGTAACTTTCTTAGAGAGTTGGAATTTATCCAGGAATCCGATTGCAGAGAGCGCAAACAAGTCACTAAGTTAAGATAGTCCGAAGAGAAATATATGGAGAGATTTTTTCGCTGAGGTGACCGTCGACAATATGATATGGAAAGCAAAGTGGATGCCTATGAAGCCCATGATTTACCGATGTGGAAAACATCATAATGTTCCACTACTGGGGCCACGAGGAGGAACTAGTTACGCGCCACTTTTAGCATTACGACAAATGGCAATGGAACAGTTTGTTCTCTTTGTGAGTGGTTTGTTGAGAACTAGATTTTGATTACGATGAAGAAAACTCGCTTGACAAAATCAAGCAAGCACTGGAGGCTTGGAAATTAATCAGAAAAATAGAGGAAGGAATGAGCCGAGATGCCACCACACGAGAGTACAAATCATGGCTAGAAAAAAAAGAAAAGATTGATCCCCCCCAAAGACAAGGAGAAAATGGCAGGCCAGGAGAAGATCGTCATCATTTGTGAGAAAGCCGAGATGCAAATAGAGGGTAAATCCAAAAACGATGATGAGATACATAAAGAATTGCATAGATGGAAGGAGCGAGCTTTGGAAGCGAAAAAGATTTAAGTGAAGTGCGAAAAAAGGTGAAGAATCAATCAAAGATAGAGAAAGAAAATCAGGAGCTGGATCGTGAAAATCGTCGAATAAATAAAGTGGCTAAAAGACCGAAAGAGAAGAATGACTACATGCAGGAAGAAGATGGAGGCTAAAGATGAGTACATCACCGACTTGGAGAACAATATGCAATCCCTACAAGAAGTAATCTCTGAATTGGATGCATTGTTGAGATAAAAAGAGGAGAAATTGTAGAGACTGAAGAAAACAATGTCACACTTCGCCGGGTGATCGAGAGCCTACAATATCGACTTGATAAGTGTCAGAGAGCAGCTGCAAAAGTACTCCAGGAAAACGAAGGGATGAAAGGGGAACGTAATGAGTTATACCATGAAGTGAAGCATCTACGTCAACATAATGAAAATCATCTTTTTTACATCAATAATGCTCTACGAAATTTGAGGATCTTGACCCGGAGAGCCGGATCATTTGCAGCGTGGGGAGCAGATCTTCAAGACAACATTACATTGCTAGAACCAAACGGAGAGAAAATGTTAGAGTTTCTTGCGGTCCTGTGCAAGGAGCTTAGGGCTTTTAGTCGTTTCACATAGTTTCATCCTTACTGTTAGAGGATTGTTTACTTTATTTTCTTAGGCTTTGCTTTTCTTATTTTGTTATTAGGTTTTCTTATGATGGTTGAATTCAGTCTATTCTTTATTAAGTAATGGAATAAAATTCCCGTTTTTCTTTCATCATCGTTTGTTTTCTCACAAAGCATTTTTTTTAATTTTTGTTTTAATTAAAAGATATCACATTCAAAATTGATCGCCAAACTCAACATCGTCATCCTTATCAAACAAGGTCAAAAACAAGAACCATGAGCGAGCAGGAAAATACTCTAAGTCAAGAAGTGCGACATGAATTGGATGCCATAAAAGATCAAATGGCACAAATGATGGAGATGATGAAAGAACTGTATAAGGGAAAAGCTACAGCTGAGGCCTCTCATTCCCATAACCCTACTCCCGAGTCTCAAAAGGGAGCTGCAACAGAAGTTCTCTCTCAAGCCATTCACCAAAATGCCCCTACACATCCAAATGCTCAACTAAACTCATATCCTGGTCAAGAAGGTATGACATCTGTATTCATACCAAACCAATCCATCCCTATCATGCAACAAGCCCAACAAAAAGCTAACCCTATCGTTTTATCCGATTCTGAAAATGTTATGAAGACCCCGGAAGAAACCGCTAAAGGAAAGTTAGATTATTTGGAAGAAAGGTTGAGAGCTGTAGAAGGGGCAGATGTATTTGGCAGCATTGATGCAAGCAAACTGTGTTTGATTCCCGACATCATTATTCCAACAAAGTTCAAGGTACCAGACTTCGAAAAATATGATGGGACATCCTGCCCAAAGAGTCATCTTATCATGTACTACCGAAAGATGGCTGCATATGTGAACGACGAAAAAATGTTGATTCATTTCTTTCAAGACCTGCTTGACTGGGGGTTGTTACTCCTGGTATATGCGGTTAGATAGCTCTCAAGTAAGCAAATGGAAGGATCTCATTGACTTGTTTCTGAAACAATATAAGCATAACCTGGACATGGCCCCGGATCGTTTGGATTTACAGAGAATGGAGAAGAAAACTTCAGGAGAGTTTTAAAGAGTATGCCCAAAGATGGAAAGCGACTTCACAAATCCAGCCGCCTTTAACTGATAAAGAAGCAGCAGCAATGTTTATCAATACTCTCCACTCTCCCTATTACGATCGAATGATCGGTAATGCATCCACTAATTTCTCGGATATTATCACGATCGGAGATCGAATCGATTTTGGCGTCAAGAATGGTCGTATTCCCAACAACACAAATGATACAAAGAAGAGTTTTGTTCCAAAGAAAAAGGAAGGGGAGGTCCATCGGTTGGGGCATATGCAAAGACAGACACACAATGCACATGTTCCAAACCAGGATCATAATGTGAGCAGTGCGGATCAGGGGTATTATACAAAGACAACCAGTTCAAAGAGGAGGTTCAGGGATGAATAATCATCCACAAAATAATTACCATCGAACTCAAATCAAGGAAATTTTGAAACTATCCCCGGACAAACACATTTTGATCCAATCCCTATGAGTTATGCCGAACTCTATCCTCGATTGTTGCGAACTCACCAAGTGGCCCCTATACACGTCGAACCTTTGAAACCACCTTATCCTAGGTGGTATAACCCAAATGTGCGTTGTGAGTATCATGCCGGAAATGCAGGACATTCAATTGAAGATTGTTTTGCTTTCAAATCAAAAGTACAATCGTTGGCAAAGGCTGGAGTTTTGAAGTTCGAAACGAAGAAAACCCCTGATGTTAACCAAAATCCTTTGCCCGATCATGGGGTCAATGTTATAGAAGAATGTTTAGAAGAGGGAGAAATGTTTGAAATATCTGAAATTGAAGAAACTGAAAAAACACTAATTGGGAAATGTCACAATGTGTTTACGATCACAAATACTTCGATTTCAACCATTGATAATTGAATATGATGAGATAACGGTGGAAGCTCCTAAAGTCCCTACCCAAGTGATAATCCAAGTCCAGGAGTCCCTTTGAATATCGGAATAGTCATGCGATCGTGGAATTATGATTGTCAAGTCATTATCGCAGTCAACCGATGTGACCAATATTTCGGAATTAGTGGAGCAACTAGATCCTGGGAGATTTTACAAGCCCGGGAAGAGGCAAGAATTGAGAAAACCTTCACTGAGAAGAGTAAAGGTGAGGTACTCATAAAGGAAAAAGAGAGCCACGACGATATCCTTACTGAAGGGTGTTCGATCATAAAAGAAAAACCTCTGAAACCTGTGACTGACGAAGAGGCAGGCGAATTTCTGAAACTTATCAAGCAAAGTGAGTATAATGTAGTAGAACAACTTAATCGTACTCCCGCTCGTATATCTATCCTATCACTACTCATGAGCTCTGAACCTCACAGAAAAGCTTTAATCGATGTATTAAGCCAAGCACATGTCACTCATGATATTACTGTTGAGAAGTTGAACAATATTGTGGGAAATATCTCTGCATCTACCTTTATATCCTTTAACGATGATGAAATCCCTCCAGAAGGAAAAACACATACTAAAGCTCTCCATATTTCGGTTAGATGCAAAGATCACATGATTGCGAAAGTTCTCGTTGACAACGGGTCATCATTGAACATAATGCCCAAATCAACACTAATGAAGCTTCAGGTGGATCTAACATGTATCAAGAAAAGCAGCATGTTAGTGAGAGCTTTCGATGGTTCTCGCAGAGAAGTTATTGGAGATATTGAACTGCCAATTCAGGTTGGGCCTTGCACTTTCACTATAAAATTTCAGGTAATGGATATGGTCCCTGCTTATAGTTGTTTGTTGGGGAGACCTTGGATCCACTCTGCTGGTGTGGTTCCTTCATCTTTACACCAGAGGCTTAAATTTGTCTTTGAGAACAATTTGATTTGTGTATTTGGCGAAGAAGATTATTTGGTTTCAAAAACTGTAGCAATGCCATACGTAGAAGCAGCAGAAGAAGCTCTAGAATGCTCATTTCGTTCTTTCGAAGTAGCATATGCAACTACGAGTCCAGAAAAATCAATCATTCAATCATTATCTAAAGCGTCGATCATGGCCGCAAAAGTGATGATAAGGGGAGATTTTAAACCAGGAGAAGGACTAGGGAAAGAAAAACAAGGAAGAAAACAGATAGTCAGCATATTGAAGAATCCCGAGAGGTATGGGATAGGATACAAGCCCACTAACGCTGATAAGAGAAGAGTACAGGAGAAGGTCGCCCGAATGAGGATGCTTATTCCAGGCCTTTACGAGACATTTGTGGCAGGAGAAATTTTGTATTCAGACATACAGAGTAAAATCATCACTATCCCGGAAGCCGTTGAAGAAGATTTGATTGCAAGGATGTCTGATTTGTTAATCGGTGCGATTTTAGAAGAGGAGTCTGAAGAGAATCAGTTTGTTTATCGTTGCACACAAGAGCTGAACAACTGGGAATCCAAAGATTTCCTTTCACTTTTCAATTTAATGCAAGAGTAATTTCCTATTTTTAGTTTTTAAAATTTTTAGGTTTTAGTTATTTAGGGTTTAGTATTTTAATTTTTTTTTTTTTTTTTTTTATATCCTTTAGCTATGCCCAAGGCTATTGGATCTTTTTATTTATTTTGTGAGAAGGGCTTCTATCATAATAAAACGTATTTTTAAATCCAAAGCATGTCTATCTTCTATCCCTTATCTTCGAATCTCTATTTACTAGCTTTTGTTTCCCACCTGTCTCTCTCTTCCCCCACCAAATTCTCCAATCCATACAGGACCAAAAATACTGTTTTAAAAGATGAAACGTGCAGTGATCTGGAAATTGATTTTAACACCCCGGTATATAATGTCGAACTTGGTGAAGAAGAGGAGGATGACTCAGTAGAAGATACTGATTATTTATCACCAGAATTGTCGAGACTTATTAAAGAAGAAGAAAAGATGACTTTACCACACCAAGAAACGTTAGAAACTATTAACTTAGGGACTAACGAAGAAGTAAAAGAAGTTCGAGTAGGAACCTTGATTGCAAAAGATGTGCAAAAGAAATTGATTGAGTTATTACATGAGTACCAAGATGTATTTGCATGGTCTTATCGAGATATGCCGGGTCTAGATACCGATATTGTAGTACATCATCTACCATTGAAAGAAAATTGTGCACCGGTGAGGCAGAAATTAAGAAAATTAAAGCCAGATATGCTCATCAAGATTAAAGAAGAAGTCAAGAAACAGTTTGATGCGGGTTTTCTTGCTGTAGCTAAATACCCTGAATGGGTTGCCAATATAGTCCCAGTTCCAAAGAAAGACGGAAAGGTTCGAATGTGCGTAGATTACAGGGATCTGAATCGAGCAAGTCCAAAGGATAATTTTCCTTTACCACATATCGATGTGTTAGTTGATAACACAGCGGGTTTCTCTACCTTTTCATTCATGGATGGATTTTCAGGATATAATCAGATCAAGATGGCCCCTGAAGATCGCGAGAAAACAACTTTTATCACTTTATGGGGAACCTTTTGTTATAAAGTAATGCCATTCGGTCTGAAAAATGCTGGAGCAACTTATCAAAGAGCCATGGTTACACTCTTTCATGATATGATGCATAAAGAGATCGAAGTCTATGTCGACGACATGATAGCCAAGTCTCGTTCCGAGGAGGATCATGATGTCATTCTTCGAAAGCTTTTTGAACGTTTGAGAAAATATCAGTTGAAGCTAAACCCAGCAAAATGTATTTTCGGTGTATCGTCAGGGAAGCTTTTGGGGTTTATTGTGAGTCGAGAAGGGATCAAAGTTGACCCTGATAAAGTGAAAGCCATTACAGAAATGAAACCACCGCGAACCGAGAAAGAAGTAAGAAGTTTTCTAGGGAGATTGAATTATATCTCACGTTTCATTTCACATCTCACCGCCACCTGTGAACCGATATTAAAGTTACTTAGAAAAAGTAACACCAAAAGCTGGAATGAAGATTGTCAAATAGCTTTTGACAAAATAAAGCAGTACCTGCAGAACCCACCAATACTCATTCCTCCCACACCTGGCCGACCACTTATTTTGTACTTAACAGTGTTGGAAGATTCGATGGGATGCATATTATGCCAACATGACGATTCTGAGAAGAAAGAACAAGCGATTTACTACCTGAGTAAGAAGTTTACCAGTTGTGAAAAAAATTATTCATTACTTGAGAAAACATGTTGTGCTTTAGCCTGGACTGCTCAGCGGCTCAGACAATACATGCTCTACTACACTACTTGGCTTGTATCAAAGATGGATCCAATCAAGTACATTTTCGAGAAACCCTCATTATCTGGAAGAATCGCAAGGTGGCAAGTCTTGCTCTCTGAATATGATATTATCTACGTTACAAGAAAGGCAATTAAAGGAAGTGTCCTGGTGATTATCTCGCAAACCTACCGATTGAAGAGTATAAATCCGTTAACTTTGAATTCCCAGGATGAAAGTATCATGGCGAGTTGTTAAAGAAGAAGAGTCGAGGTCAAAGATTCTGAGTTATGGACTATGTTATTTGATGGCGCATCAAACGAGCAGGGGCATGGAATCAGGAGTCGCATTGATCTCTCCAGGAAGGAAAGTTATTCCCATTGTGACTAAGTTATACTTTGATTGCACTAATAACGTCGCTGAATATGAAGCATGCAGCTTCGGGATTCAAGCGGCTAGACACATGAAGATACAAAAGATACAAGTGTATGGCGATTCTATGCTAGTCATTTCACAGTTGAAAGGAGAATGGGAAACCAGAGACTCTAAGTTGATCCCATATAAAAACTACATACTCAAGTTATGTGAAGGGTTCAGCAAAGTAACTTTTGAGCATATCCCGCGAGAAAATAATCAGATTGCCGATGCGCTAGCCACTTTATCATCCATGTTTGAGATAGAAGCAAATGAAGAGATACCCCTGATACAAATTGAAAAGCGAGAATCACCGGCTCACTGTATGCATATCGAAGAAGAGTCGAATGAAACCCCGTGGTTCCATGACATAAAGAATTTCATCAAGAATAGAGAATATCCTGTAGGGATATCCGAAAATGATAAACGAACCCTTCGAAGACTTGCGGCGAGTTTCTTTTTGAACGGGGAGGTTTTATATAAACGAAACCAGGATACGGTTCTTCTCAGATGTGTTGACGCATTGGAGGCAAGGAAAATTATGGAGGAAATACATGATGGGATTTGCGGAACCCATTCTAGTGGGCATATGATGACAAGACAAATTCTAAGAGCAGGATACTACTGGTTGACAATGGAAACAGACTGTATCAAATATGCTAGAGAATGTCGCAAGTGTCAAATATATGCTAATAAGATCCATGTACCCGCCTCTGAGTTACATGTCTTATCATCACCTTGGCCGTTTTCAATGTGGGGAATAGATGTAATTGGTCCAATAGAGCCAAAAGCTTCAAATGGTCACCGTTTCATTCTTGTTGCTATAGATTATTTTACCAAGTGGGTAGAAGCTGCTTCATACCGGAACGTCACCCAAAACGTTGTTCAAAAATTCTTGAAAAGGGAAATAATGTGTCGATATGGTTTGCCTGAGCGGATCATTACTGATAACGCTAAGAATTTCAACAATAAATTGATGACAGAGTTTTGCGAAGCAATGAAAATCAAGCATTCAAATTCGACTGCTTATCGACCCAAGATGAACGGAGCCGTAGAGGCAGCAAATAAAAATATCAAGAAAATAGTTGGTAAGATGACAATCACTTACAAAGATTGGCACGAAATGCTCCCGTATGCATTATACGGATATCGTACTGCTATCCGCACATCAACTGGGGCAACACCGTTTTCTCTAGTATATGGCATGGAAGCTGTTCTACCCATTGAAGTAGAAATCCCGTCTCTCAGAATTTTAATGGAAGCAGAATTGGATGAAGCAGACTGGATCCGCACCAGATATGAACATCTGAACTATATTGAAGAGAAGAGATTAACAGCACTCTGTAGAGGCCAACTTTACCAAAAGAAAATGATACGAGCTCATCAAAAGAAAATACACCCCCGACGTTTTAAGGAAGGAGATCTAGTTTTGAAGAGAATTCTCCCGCCCCAAAAAGACCACAGAGGTAAATGGACTCCGAATTATGAAGGACCATACGTAGTAAAGAAAGCCTTTTCAGGGGGAGCTTTGATTTTGACTAATATGGATGGGGAAGACTTGCCAAACCCAATTAATTCAGACGTGGTAAAGAAGTATTTCGCATAATCAAGATCATCAAGCAAGCATGTTTATCAGGATGTAAATTAATTTCCAGAAAGCTAATGTTTCATTTTTTATTTCTTTGTTTAAGGTCTTCGTCTTACCCAAAGTGTCTTACCCATTCAGGTTACATCATAAATAAATAGTTTTTTTTTTCTTTATCTATGATCATCAATCCATATCTCTGCTTGATGGACTAATCTCTATTCTTGTTACTTATGCCTTCCTTCAAATGGATAGATATGCTCTTTTAAAAAAAATGCGAGTTAAGAATGATAGAAGACTCAAAAAAAAAAAAAAAAAAAAAAAAAAAAAAAAAAAAAAAAAAAAAGAGAGAGAGGAGGGAATTATGGCTTGCATTAAAATGAAAGATATGTTTTGGAATAATAGTTGTAATGATCAAATTGGCAACACTGGGGCAAATTTTGCTATGAGCAAAATTTGATTCGATTATTGAAGCATGTTTACAGATCATGATACTCAGGACTAAGCAAACGATGAATTGAGAAAGCATACTGGGGCAAATTTTGGGGCAAAATTTGTTTTCAGACCATGAGGCATCACCACTTGCAATCTACAAATGAGATATTGAGGCAGATTTTTGAGACTTAATTTGTTTTAATTGGGAAACCATTACTTGAGAAAGTCGGTTGATATCTGACACTAGACAATTTGAGAAGGTTTTGACTTTAAGAGTGGCTCCACGCTCGCTCATGGATGAGTTACTATCTTTAACAATAAGGAAAAGCATGTTGAGTTTGGTCATTTTAAAAAAAAAAAAAAAAAAAAATTGCAAATGAAATTTTCAAAAAATTACTCTGAGTTTCGTCATTAACCTTTTTGATATTTCAATGAAAAATTCACATATCACTATTTAGTTGTCATGGTGCATATATTTTTCCTTAGATGAGTCAAATAAATCAAAGTTTTGGTCGAGAACCGGACCGCACTTTTTTATATATATATATGGTCGAGAACCGGACCACCCTACTTTTCTAGTTTGGTCGAGAACCGGACCATTCTATTTCCAGATCGTATCAAATAGGAAGTGCAGATACGCATCGAAGTTTTGGTCAAGAACCGGACCGCACTCTTTTTTTTAGTTTGGTCGAGAACCGGACCATTCTATTTCCAAATCGTATCAAATAGGAAGTGCAGATACGCATCGAAGTTTTGGTCAAGAACCGGACCGCACTCTTTTTTAGTTTGGTCGAGAACCGGACCATTCTATTTCCAGGGCGTATTAAAGTCAAGTGCTGATACGCATCGAAGTTTTGGTCAAGAACCGGACCGCACTCCTTTTTTTTAGTTTGGTCGAGAACCGGACCATTCTATTTCCAGAGCGTATTAAAGTAAAGTACTGATACGCATCGAGGTTTTGGTCAAGAACTGGACCTGACCACCCTGCTTTTAAATTGGTCGAGAACCGGACCACCCTTATTTTATTTTGGTCGAGAACCGGACCACCCTGCTTTTAATTTGGTCAAGAATTGGACCACCCCACCTTAAAGTTTTGTCGAGAATTAGACCACTTTGACTTAATTTTATCTCCGTTTGCTCATTAGTTCATTTTTTAAATAATATCGTTTAAAATAGGGTCTACGCGTTTGTCCACCTTCTAATTCTACAAAATGAACAAACGGGGGCAAACTGTAGACATCAATTTTGTCCGATATAATTTAAAAAGAACTAACAATTTTCGTTGATATAATTTTTAATTTTTAGTTTTGTTATTGAAATAATAAAAATAGGAATTTTAAATTAATATCATTTTAAAGTGTGTAAATTTGATAAAAGTGGAATTCTAAATTTTAAATATGGAAGAGAATAGTTTGGAAATTAAATAGGAAGATAATTATAAAATTGAGATGAGATAGAGATTAATTCAATTTGAAAATAAGATATTGATAATATTCGTAGATAATTGAAACTTAAAACGAGATATAATATGATATTTGATATTGTATATTTTGTATTTATCTTTATCTCAATCTTATTTCAAATCAAATCTTCATATTGGCTATAAATAGAACCCCACCCCAAGGCTCAAAACACAATTCTAATTCACGGTGGAATCTCTTCCTCATTCTCATTATTGCAATCTTATCACTCGTTCATACCTACGGCCAAAACCTTAATTGGCAATTCCAATAAACCCTTTAGCCCAAAAAAATTCTCATCCACCGCCAATCATCCTTTCCTAACTTGAATTCTGATCAAAGAAGAGAAGCAAATCATATTCAATTTCGTGGACCAAATTCGTTTTGGGGATTTGAAGCAAAATTTCCGTCTTCGTGAAAAAGTGGATATTTTCCTTTGGTAAGATACGAGACTCTTTTATTAATATAGAATATAGTTTTCATGACTAATTGCTTGATTTATTTTGTCATGCATTTATTGATGATTTTGTCTTTTTATAATGAGTTATGATTTCCTTTTGTTTAGATATTAAGTTTTAAAATCTATTGCTATCAATTAACTTTATTTCTGTTTTATTACTTTTCCTTTATTTTATTTTTATCATGCATGTTCTGATTGTCATTTTTCAAAACCAACATGTTATTAATAATTTATCATATAAAATTTTATACATTCGGAGATACATGTATGTGTTTAATTTTATTTATTTTATATCTAATTCCATATTGGCATAGTAATTGTACAGATTCTTATTATTATTTTTTTAGTTTTAAATTCAATAACTTAATTTATATGAAATTTATTATCTATGAGCATGTTGTATGTTTTTATATTTGAGACCTCTATTATAAATCAAAATAATTTTAAGAGAATTAGAATGCTAATTTTCCATATTTTTTTTTACAAATTAATATTTTAAAATTTGTTAGAATGCTAACCTTTTTTATTAAAATGGCTTTTTCTTTCCAAATTATGAAATTTTCTCGAATTGATTAATAGAAAAATATAATTACTTCCAAAATTTACTACTAAAGTCTATAATAATGATGATTTGTTTTAAGATTTTTAAAATAAATAAACGTTTTTTTTTTAAAACCTTCCGACGATGGAAATTTAAGAGAATTAGAATGCTAAATCTCTTAGAACTCTTGAGGAAGAGGAATTTAATTTCAGAATGTTGAAGTTAAATTCCAAAAAAAATAAAAAATAAAACTTTTACTAATGACCTCGCGTCACTCATAATTATTTAATCATATCTCTATTCTTAGAGATATTGATTAATAAACATGGGACATTTAAAAATAACCAAAATATTTTTGTTTTAAAATCAAAGTTTAGTTAATACAATAAATAATAAAAAACAACAATCGTTTTCAAAACGAACATAATAGGGTGCTAATACCTTCCCCATGTGTGAATGAACCCCCGAACCCGTTTTCAAAGTTAGTAGACCATCCTTATTTTCATGACTAGGTGACTAATCACACCATAATTTTTAAAACCAATGATTAGTGGCGACTCTTTATTTTTACGCGTCGCGGGTAGGTAGCGACACATTGTTTTTGTAATTTCCTTTAAGCTTTCTTGTTTGTGGTTAAAGTTCACTTCAGGGCCTCGGGTTATTCCGTTCAAATTGGGCCGCATTAGTCAAGATATGGGCTTTTGATTGGGCCTAGTTCATGAGTCAATTTACCCTCTACAAATCTCAATTTGGCTATATTAAGACAGCACATTAACTCTCTTATTGAAGATAATTGAATGATAAGTTGAAGTTGTTCTAAGTTAGTTCATATGGTTAGTTGGTTGTTATTAAAGCCAAGCTTAGTTGAGTTTAAGTTAACTCTTTTCATACAAAGTCTAGAAATAGATAAAAGGGTAAGATGGACAATATAAAAATTGAAAACTGCCAGATTACCACCAAAATTGTGGTTTTTGATTAAATTTGATATTAATAATAAATAATAATTAATTCTGAAATATAGTGTTTTAAATTAATTATTGGTATAATTATTTCTTTTAAAAATAAAGAAGTTAAAAAAATTTGCATTCAATAAAAAGAAAATCAATTACATATAATCCATTAAATTAATAAAGTATACGATAATTTAAATCTTAAATAAAACAAAATTCATTTTATTAAAAATTTATAAAGCATAGAAAAATCAAACAAAAAATGTAAATTTTTAAATATTTCTATATTCGCACGTGATAAAGGACTAGTATAATATATATATATATATATATATATGCTTGCAGATTCACTCGTGTGGAGGCAAGGAAAAAATTTACTAGGGAATTTCCAAGAGAACTGTCGAGTTTAATATGTATGGTTGGGAGACTCATAAAATCTTACA